>JAFEMH010003675.1:0-252457 GCA_022495995.1 Adenophora triphylla var. japonica
TGGAATAGTGAATATTCTTTGCCATTTTGGGAAGTTTGCATTCACGCTGACTGACCAAAATAGAAATAAGCCAGTATTCACGTGGGATTATGAGTATATATATATACATGATTGAATCAATAATAATCCATGTATGCTCACAATCAATTCCATGATGTCGTGCAACAATTAATTCAAGCACCATTTCAACAGAGAACCATTCAAAGGTAACCACATAGGGGTACAATCACAACAGTAGCCCTACACCTTCACAATTTAACATTACCCAACTTCTATACGCAAGTTCTATAATCAAGTACCAAGTTGTATAACATTCTGGGTTCAAGTTTCATAATCGCTCTCTCAAGCATTTTTTGAGACATTATTTAATGACCTTATCAATGTCTTTTTGGCCCACTTCAAACTCCATTTCTAGTACTAAAGTTGTACTAAATGCAGGATCAAAAAGTGTTCCAATCCGAGTTGTTTAGCCTAGGTTTCCAATGCCTCAAACAGTGGACCAAGGCCGCAGATTGAAATAAGACAAGGTGCCGAAACTGCCTTCCAAGCAACTTTCGATCAATATTTAAAAGCTCTCACTAATATCTTTATGGCCAATTCCAAGTTCTAAAATGTTATACTAAAACTTGTACTATGTAAGCATAGTTAAAGAGTTATTAAATTTATACTCACTAACCTAGGTTTAAAAGCTTGCAAAGGTGCTCACTCAAGGTAGTTTGAGCACGAAGCCGCGCATGGCATCACGAAATGTGCAACTCCTCTCGCACGACCGATTCCAAGGTCACGACTCGGTGATCACGACTCCCCTTGCTGGGTCACGCACTCGTGCTCATGTGCACGAGTCGTACTCTCTCCCCGAAGCTTTCACGGCTTATAAGAAAATGCCAGCTGGTAAAACACACAACCACCACAAACAGCTCAACACCGAGCTATCGCCACCCTTCGTCTCAACTATTTCAAGGCCATTTACAGCAGTGAATACACATAGTTTGGGGACTCAAATATATCTCCCTTCAAGTATTATAACATCTCTATAACAAGATTCAATTCCAACTCAAGCCATAATATCAACTTTGGCTATAGTTATTCACCACACTTGGTGCACTTCTCATTACAAGCCACCAATTAAGTGAGATTTCCACTTCACAACAATCATCCATAACATCATAATAACTCTTACTAAGCATGTTATGAACAGATTGTTATAGAAAAGAAACATAACAACTTGAAACATCTGAAAAATAAATAGGAGCTTTGACCGGTAGATGCAATCTACTCAACGCCGTGATCACTAATCCGCAATTACTTTGAAGAACTGACATTGGCCGATTGATTTTCTAGAATTTTTAGAAGAGTTTTAGGGTTTAGGAATGCTTCTTGGCTAAGGAAGGAGAAGGAAGCTGATGGAAGGAAATGGAATTCATGGAAAAAAGGCTTCTTTAAAAAGGGATAAGTATTAAAAAAAATTCATTAAAACCCTCCAAGTCTCAATCACCACCACTAAACCCCTATACTTACAATTACCTTTTAAGCCCCTACTACTTTATAATCCCTTTTCCTTCCAAAGTCACTTTCAGGATATCCTTCTTAATTTAATTTTCCACATAATTCAATTTATCCATTATATAATAAAATGAATTCTTACCATTATAAACACATAAGCCATGAAATTAAGTAAATAATTAATATTCACAACATATACCAAGACCATGAAATGCACCAAATTAACATATAATGCATCATATAAAATGAAGTTGCAACCCCCATTCCCTACGCAAGGCGTCCACGTGTGCCTAAACAAGGTTTAGTGGTTGGGGTCGTGACACTCACTCCCTAAAAAGAAAATTCGTCCCTTAATTTGACTATCACTTACCGGAATGATCAAACAAACTCGGATACTTCTCCCTCATTTCCGATTCTAATTCCCACAATTAGCTTGCACTCGATCGTGTGATTCCTCCATAAGATTTTAACCACGGGGATGCTCTTGGTACAGTAGTTCCTTAACTTGTACGCTCCAAAATCCTCACATAGAACTTCTTCCGAACATAAGTCATATCCGCTCTAAGCATGGCCGGAGGCGAGGCTGCAATATATGGGAAGGGTCATGGCAATACTTCCGAAGCTATGGAATACGTGGAATACATTATGAAGAAAAGAGTAAAGATGGAGGGAGAGCCAAACGGTATGCTAACTCACCCACCCTCTAATCTCAAAAACGGACCAATGAATCTCGATGCTAGTTTTCCCTTATTGCCAAATCTTTTTAATACCCACTAGTTCTTGGCGAAATCTACAAGAAAACTGAGTCTCCCAGCTTGAAATGATAGTTCCTTTTCTTCTTCTGGTGACCGCATAACTCTTCTCGTCGACTTTGAAGTTTGTCTTTCGACCTATCTCGAATCCACCTTTATTTTCTCAATTGAATCCTCTTACTTCAAGTCCGACCCCAAAGTCTTGCCTCTTGCCAATTTCATCCCAACAAATTGGAGGCACCGACATTTCCTTCCAATCTACAAATGCTTCATAGGGTGCCATCTCTATACTCAAGATCGGTAACCTTGTTGTCATGTAGGCTGAACTCCACAAGAGGTAAAGTGATCTTCCCACGATGCTTGAGTGTAATCCATAACACACATGCTCGAAGCATATCCTCAAGAATTTGAATAGTTCTCTCCAGTTGTCCATCGTCACAGCGATGAGAATGCCGGTACCTGAAACTCAACTTTGACCCCAATGCTTCATGTAATGCTCTCCAAAACCGGGAGGTGAACCGAGGATCTCTATCTCGACACAATAGTAACTCGGCAGCTCCATGTAGTCTCACAATTTCTCGGATGTACAACTCGAGCCAGGCTTGACTTTTCTAAGGAATACTTGATTGACACAGGTAGGAGTTACAGTGTGCGGAGCTTAGTTAACTCGATCCACGAGATCACCCATATCGCATCCATCTTCTTAGGCATAGGAGGCAATCCCGTAACAAAATCCATCGAAATACCTTCCCATTTCACACTCTGGAATTTCCAATGGTTGTAGCAATCCCGCAGGTCGTTGATGCTCACGCTTTGATTTAATGGCGACATGTGAGGCACTCCTGGACACAAAGGACTCAGCAATCTCCCTCTTTTTCCATTCCATTCCACCAATATCCTCTCTTTAAGTCTTGATACATTTTAGTACTCCCGGGGTGAACGGCAAACGATTGGACTTGTGACCCTCTTCCCAATACTTGTCTTTTGATTTCCTGGAGACAGAAGGAACGCAAAGTCGACCCCCGAAAGTTAAAATACCCCTACTTGATTCACTTTGAAAATTCGCTTGCCTTTCCATCTTGTAACTTTTCCCGGATTTTCTTCAATTCCTCATGCCTTACTCTGAAGCTTCCTAAAGATCACCCGTAAAGAGTTGGAACGGCTCTCCACATTACGCAAACAACTTGTATAAATCTTCACTTCTCGAGATCTCAAAGATGATAGATGAGCCTTACGGCTAATAGCATCTGCTACCACATTCGCTTTCCTCGAATGATATGAAATAGTGAAATCATAATCCTTCAGGAGTTCTAACCATCGCCTCTATCTGTTGTTGAGCTCCTTCTGAGTGAATAGGTACTTCAAACTTTTATGATCCGTGAATATCTCGAATTTAGCTCCATATAGGTAATGTTTTCACTTGTGTAACGCAAAGATAATAGCTGCTAGTTCCATGTCATGAGTAGGATAATTTTGCTCCGCTGGTGATAGTTTTCGTGAAGCATACGCAATGACTTTTCCCCTTTGCATCAAAACACACCCCAATCCTTCTTTAGAAGCATCACCGTAAATGACAAAATCCTTGTATCCATCTCGGCAAGGTAAGGATCGGAACCGAAGTCAATCTCCTCTTAAATTCATTAAAGCTAGCCTCACACTTCTCATCCCACACAAAAGGAACCTCCTTCCTAGTCAAACGAGTCAATGGCAATCCGTGAAAAGCCCTCAATAAACCTCCAATAATATCCCGCTAGGCCAAGGAAATCGCGAACCTCTGTCAGACGGCTGCTTCCAGTTGACTACTGCCTCAATCTTCGCAGGATCTACGGTAATTCCATCACGTGATACAACATGGCCAAGAAAAGAAATCCTCTCAAGCCAAAACTCACATTTGTTGAATTTAGCAAACAATTATTTCTCACAAAGCACGGATAACACAGTTCTCAAATGCTCCTCATGTTCTTCTCGGGATTTAGAGTATACTAAGATGTCATCAATGAAAACCACCACAAAATTATCAAGATAGGGCTTGAAAATCCGATTCATCATATCCATAAACACAGCTGGAGCGTTTGTCAATCCAAAAGGCATCACAAGAAATTCATAGTGTCCATACCTCGTTCTGAATGCAGTTTTAGGGATATCCTCTGCTTTGATCTTCAACTGGTGATAACCACTACGCAAATCCAACTTAGAATAAATAACCGAACCTTGAAGTTGATCAAAGAGATCATCAATATGAGGCAACGGATATTTGTTCTTGATAGTGGCTTGGTTCAACAACCTATAATCAATACACAATCGTAGCGTACCATCCTTCTTTCTAACAAATAATACTGGTGCTCCCCAAGGTGATACACTAGGACGAATGAAACCCCGGTCAAGAAGTTCTTGCAACTGTACTTTCAACTCTTTAAGTTCCGCTGGAGCCATTCTAAGACGAGCCTTAGAAATGGGAGAGGTACCCGTACAAGATCAATACAAAACTATATCTCCCTATCAGGAGGCATAACATACTCTTCAAAACACATCACTCAATTCGTTCACAATGTGCACTTGGGACAACTCGGGAGATTTCTTACGAATATCTACCGCATAAGCCAAATAACCCTCACACCCTTTTGACAACAACTTCCTAGCTTTTAATGCAGAGATCACATTTATACCAAACAATGATTTATCAGCATCAAAAACAAGTATAGGAACATTAGGCATAGTAAAAGGTGACGCGCTTTGCGACAATCCACCAAGGCATGGCAATAGCTTAACCAATCCATGCCTAAGATAACATTAAAGTCCCGGATTGGTAACTCTACCAAATCCACGGGCAACACATGACCACATATAAGCACTTCACAATCATGATATATCAAAGAAGATTCGAGGCACTCTCCAACGGGAGTAGACACCTCTAACACATAGGGCAACATCTTGGGCATTTTATGCAATGTGAATGCAAAATGAGATGAAACATACGAATGAGACGACCCAGGGTCAATAAGGACACGAGCCCTGACCCCTGAGACAGGTACAATACCTCTAATAACTGCTGACGGATCTACTTCGCCACGACCTAGGGCAAACACCCTACCCGGGACTCTCTCCTTAGGTTTTCCTTCCACATCTCTCTTAACACCACTTCTTGGTAGCACCCCTCCTAGCTCCGCCACCGGCAAGCTGACTCCGGATAAGCCTTGGACAATCTCTCCTATAATGTCCCATTTCACCGCAACTAGTACACTTCCCTTGCTTGGTCCAACAATTTTCTTCCACATGTCCACCCTTCTTACACCAATTACACACAACACCAACTTTATTGGTTGTCGAACGAGAAGAACCACTAACACTTCCTCTTTTAGCACCTCCAAGAGTTGGAGCTTTTGGTTGCCCCCGCTGTTGACCTGATCCCTGACCTGAGAACTTCGACCTGAATCCTCCACCTTCATGCTTGCCTTTGTGTTCTTCAATATCATTCTCGATTCTGTAAGCCATGTTTACTGCCGCCTGATACGAAGGGAAGTCATGAGTCAATAGTTGTTTCCTGAATTCTATCCCCAATCCCTTCACGAACCGATAAACTCTTCTTTGCTCATCCGGTATAAGATGAGGACAATATCTTGCCAATTCGGTAAACTTCGATGAATACTGTGCCACGGACATTGATCCTTGTTCCAGCTTTAGAAATTCCGCTTCTTTCTTATCCCTCATCACCATTGGTATGAAATGCTCCCTGAAACTCCGAGTGAAATTATTCTATGTCTGTGGAGTATGCTCTCTTTCCCAGCTTTCCCTGAGTATTTGCCACCAATGCTCGGCTGGCCCCTCGAGTTTGAATACCGCACAACGAACTTTCTCCTCATCTGAGCTTCCCATTGCCACAAAAATCTTCTCCATTGCTTCCAACCACCTCTCTGCTTTAACCGTATCCGGATCTCCGTTGTAGCTAGGCGGAGTCAACTTGACAAACTTTTCCAATCCATGAGCTTGTCTCCCCTCTTGTTGTTGTTGCTAACCTTGGCTCTGAGCTGCCATACTCTGAATAAAGGACCGGAACATGTTCATCAACTCCGAATTCGGATCCCCTCCATCCCCCGCATCCGGATCTCCTTCCACCCTTTGATGTCCTTTACCAGTATCAGCCATCACACAATTCCCTGAAATAAACACTCGACGTCAAACATCACACTCCCCCTTAGACTCGAATTCTACCCTTGACATCTAACCTTAGCTCTGATGCCAACTGTGGGGCCCTCCCAATCCTGGGACCTATAAATTCGTGCCCCGATGGTAGGGTCCCCAAAACTGACTCATCTAAATTGAAACCATTTCATCAACTCATCTAAGTTAAGTAAGGTTTTTGAGAAAATTTTCGACATGATCTTCCTAAATGGAATACTTAAGAAACCTGCTTTCATTCATTTCACATTTAAAGGAAGAGTTCACACCAATACATATTTAACAACCACATCACATTAATTACAAACCATAGTTTGAAAATATTTAGAAAAGTTATTTACAACTTTTTCCCCAAAAGAATAACAACCGACATAACCCTCCTAGCAAACCGTACTCCGACAATCAAAAGACGATCCAACTGTGCCCCGGCCTCACCGATCCAGACCTCCTGTCTCAGTGGTATCTAAAAAATAAAAGGGAGACGGGGTGAGAAAGAATCTCAAGTAGCTATTATGCATGCAAAGAAGATGCCATATAAAATGCAACACATAAACAAGTTGTTTCACGTCATAATTTGAATACCGTAAACACATTACCTCCTCTTGGGAACACATCCTCTTGGGAACACATCCTCTTGGAAATATTTATATACATCCTCTTGGGAATATTTATATACATCCTCTTGGGAATACATGTATTTATACATCCTCTTGGGAATACATGTATTTATAAATCCTCTTGGGAATACATGTATTTATACATCCTCTTGGGAATACATGTATTTATACATCCTCTTGGAAATACATGTATTTATACATCCTTTTGGGAATACATGTATATATATATATATATATATATATATATATATATATATATATATATATATATATACATGATTGAATCAATAATAATCCATGTATGCTCACAATCAATTCCATGATGTCGTGCAACAATTAATTCAAGCACCAATTTATCATAGAACCATTCAAAGGTAACCACATAGGGGTACAATCACAAATAAGTAGCCCTACACCTTCACAATTTAACATTACCCAACTTATACGCAAGTTCTATAATCAAATACCAGGTTGTATAACATTTGGTTCAAGTTTCACAATCGCCTCTCAAGCATTTTTGAGACATTATTTAAGGACCTTATCAATATCTTTTTGGCCCAATTCAAACTCCATTTTGTAGTACTAAAGTTGTACTAAATGCAGGATCAAAAAGTGTTCCAATCCGAGTTGTTTAGCCTAGGTTTCCAATGCCTCAAACATGGACCAAGGCTGCAGATTGAAATAAGACAAGTGCTGAAACTGCCTTCCAAGCAACTTTGGATCAATATTTAAAGCTCTGGCTAATATCTTTTTGGCCAATTCCAAGTTCTAAAATGTTGTACTAAACTTGTACTACAAGTATAGTTAAAGAGTTATTAAATTTATACTCACTAACCTAGGTTTAAAAGCTTGCAAAGGTGCTCACTCAAGGCAGTTTGAGCACGAGTCGTGCATGGCATCACGAGTCGTGCAACTCCTCTACACGGCTGATTCCAAGGTCACGACTGGTGATCACGACTCCCCTTGCTTGGTAACGACTCGTGCTCATGTGCACGAGTCGTGCCCCTCTCCTGAAGCCACGGCTTGCAGAAGAAAACAGCAGCAGAAACACACAACAACCACAACAGTTCAACACCAGTTACTGCCACCCTTGGTCTCAACTATTTCAAGGCCATTTACAGCAGTGAATACACATAGTTTGGGACTCAAATATACTCCCTTCAAGTATTATAACATCTCTATAACAAGATTCAATTCCAACTCAAGCCATAATATCAACTTTGGCTATAGTTATTCACCACACTTGGTCACTTCTCATTCAGCCACCAAGAGTAGATTTCCACTTCACAACAATCATCCATAACATCATAATAACCTTACTAAGCATGTTATGAAAAGATATAGAAAAGAAACATAACAACTTGGAAAATATGAAAAATAAATAGGAGCTTTGACCGGGTAGATGCAATCTACTCAACGCCGTGATCACTAATCCGCAATTACTTTGAAGAACCGATTAACGATTGATTTTCTAGAATTTTTAGAAGAGTTTTAGGGTTTAGGAATGCTTCTTGGCTAAGGAAGGAGAAGGAAGCTGATGGAAGGAAATGAATTATGGAAAAAGGCTTCTTTAAAAAGGGATAAGTATTAAAAAAATTCATTAAAACCCTCCAAGTCTCAATCACCACCACTAAACCCCTATACTTACAATTACATTTAAGCCCCTACTACTTTATAATCCCTTTTCCTTCCAAAGTCACTTTAGGATATCCTTCTTAATTTAATTTTCCACATAATTCAATTTATCATTATATAATAAAATGAATTCTTACCATTATAAACACATAAGCCATGAAATTAAGTAAATAATTAATCACAACATATACCAAGACCATGAAATGCACCAAATTAACATATAATGCATCATATAAAATGAAGTGCAACCCCCATTCCCACGTGCTCCATGTGTGCCTAAACAGTGCCTATGGTTGGGGTCGTGACAACTAGTGCACGACACATCTATTTAATATATTAAAGTAGAATCATTTCATGCTCATACAACTTTGCCACGTGGCTTTATGACGTGAAATTTTACGTGGCGATATTTAATAGATTGA
Source organism: Adenophora triphylla var. japonica (assembly GCA_022495995.1). Taxonomy (NCBI): domain Eukaryota; kingdom Viridiplantae; phylum Streptophyta; class Magnoliopsida; order Asterales; family Campanulaceae; genus Adenophora; species Adenophora triphylla. The sequence continues at coordinate 9,106 of JAFEMH010003675.1, forward strand.
CTCAATAAATTCATCTGTATAATATATTAAAGTAGATTCATTTCATGCTCATGGAGCTTGCCACGTGGCTTTATGACGTGAAATTTTATGTGGCGATATTTAATAGCTTGACTCAATAAATTCATGGAATTCAATTTGAATTTTGAAAATTTTCAAGAATAAAAATATTCCGTTTCCTTAAATCCATGGAATTTAGTTTGAATTTTGAAAATTTCAAAAGATAATTGAAATCTATCTATATAATATATTAAAGTAGAATCATTTCATGCTCATACAAATCTTTGCCACATGATTTTATGACGTGAAATAACACGTGACGATATTTAATAGATTGACTCAATAAATTCATGGAATTTAATTTAAATTTTGAAAATATTCAAGAATAAAAAATATTCTGTTTCCTTAAATCCATGGAATTCAGTTTGAATTTTGAAAATTTTCAAAAGATAATTGAAATCTATATAATATATTAAAGTAGAATCATTTCATGCTCATAAAGCTCGCCACATGGCTTTATGAGGTGGAATTCCACGTGGCGATATTTAGTAGATTGACTCAATAAATTCATGGAATTCAATTTGAATTTTGAAAATTTTCAAGAATAAAAAATATTCCATTTTCTTAAATCAATGGAATTCAATTTGAATTTTGAAAATTTTCAAAAGATAATTGAAATATTAAATGACAGGAATAATCATTACTCAATCTTAATTCGAAAATAATAATAATAATGAAAAATCTTAGTTTGCAAATAGTTTCCTTAAATCTTTTCTTTTTATATGACTCCTAAAAATCTTCCTATAAATATCTCATGTTGATTTCAGGTATTATATATTTAAACTAAATCATTTCCTAATTTTCTCTTCTTATCATTATCTCTCAACCCATTCAAATCATTATATTACAATAAATTAATTATTTGATGAGTGAGTAAGATTACTTAAATCTAAAAAAATATTATAAATTCACTTTAAGGATCACAAAGTTCATATATCTAGTTACGAGTTGCAGGTTTCACTCATCCATGGCTCCCAAAATTTCCTACATTCTCTCTTACATGTTCTTCCTCTCCCTTGTCATTGCTCATACCTCCCATTCAAATTTACACCACCACTTTAACGACGAAGAATCATCCCCGTCGTCTCCATTTCAATTTTTGAAGGGTTTGCATGGTTCTGTCATCAAAGGTGACAAGGTAGAGGGGCTTAATAAACTTAAGTTCTATCTCAAAACGTTTGGATATCTTCGTAACCAGACTTATAGAGATAACAATATTTTCGATAATGAGTTAGAGAATGCTATTAAAGATTATCAGCGCTTTTACGGCCTTAATGTCACCGGCCGTTTGGATGATAGTACGGTGTCGTTGATGATGATGCCTCGATGCGGTGTGACTGATGGTAGCACCACCATGTTGCACCAACGTGGTCCGGGAGTCCTCTATTTGGCCCTGACTATGCTTTCTTTCATGGTAAGAAAATAAATTATTTGTGATAACACATACTTTAATAATCTTAACTATCAAGCAAGGTACCTTATGATATAGCAACAAATAAAAGTTAATAAAAAATAATAATCATATAAATAGCTAGTACTTGGAGTCAGGGACGGATCTAGTATTTAATTGATGTGGGCTCCAAAGACACCCTCGGCGGAATTTTGAAAAAATAATTTTACCTAAGTCACCGACTATTTGTAACTTTTTTTATATATGAAGTTATTATTCACTGTTATTATTGTTTACAATATTTTTTAAATACCAAGCCCACGCGATTCCAAAATCCTGGATCCGCCCCTGCTTGGAGTGCCTCTGCTGAATAAAATATGACTACACCAAGAACATAATCCTTGGCTATGAGAATGGTAAAGATCCCATATCATACTGTAATATGTTAATTATGAATATGTAACAGTAAAAATGCCTTAAACTCAATTTTCTTATTTCTTTCATTAATAATAAACACGTACTCCTTCCTTCCGTTCGAAAGTGAATATTAAAAAAAATCAAATTTGCTCTGATCAAGTGTAAATTTGAAACGTTTTTGGAATTCATTTTGGGACAGAGATAGTATTTTATTTTTTGTACTTGCTGTTTTACCACAACGTTTATTAGGAGAACGTTGTTGTACTTCACCGAACACAACATTTACTATAAATGTGTTGTGGAAAGTAATTTAATAACAACGTTTCTTGAAAAACGTTGTAAAAAAATGTTGTTAATGACCTGATTTCTTGTAGTGTGCAAAAATATTCATGTAATCACAAAGCATATCTAAAAGCAATTAGGTGAATCAATTAAGCCTGAAAATAACAGAACTAAAATCAAATTACATGAACCAATTTTGTAACTATCTATCTACAGGTAAACCAAGATGGACAACAAAGAGAAATTTCACTTACGGTTTCCAACCAAGCAGGCGTGCAAACAACGTAGTAGTGCCACCAATCGCAAGAGCTTTCAAGAAATGGTCGGTTCAAACACCGCTGGGGTTCACTTTCACCTACACCAAAGACTACAACGCTGCAGACTTAAAGCTGAGTTTCCAGAGACAAGAACACGGAGATGGTTTACCTTTTGATGGGAAATACGGAGTCACGGCTCATTCGTTTGCACCACAGGATGGGAGAGCTCATTTTGATGTAGAAGAGGATTGGTTTTTTGGTGGTGGGATTTGGAATGTACCTGGAAATAAATTGGATATGCAGACTGTGTCAATGCATGAGATTGGGCACCTTCTTGGACTTCAGCATAGTCGAGATAAGAATGCCATCATGTATCCCTTTATTAAGTATGGTGCGTCTCGGACTGTAAATGAGGATGATATAAAGGGACTCATTATGCTGTATAGCTGAAATTGATCCAAGGAAATGTAATTAAATAAAATGGAAATCCAGTCTACAGGATATACTTTATTGTGCTACATGGAAAATTAAAATGCTGTGTTCTTAAAGTACATTGATTGATTGAGAATGAAATTTATCACTAGTAGTCCAGATTGGATCTTAGGAAACGCACCTTAAATAGCGCTTTTAAAAAGCGCTATCTAAGGTGTAAACTTACATAGCGCATCAACTTCTTTAAATTTAATAATCAAAAAAAAAAAAAATTAACTAACATAGTGCATATTAGAGGAACGCTAGCTTAGGGGAAGCTTACATAGCGCTTAATAGAAGTGTTGCTGTACCAAACGCTTCATAAGGTTCTTTCTATACTCCCTCCTCCAGGCGTAACCTAGTTTCCGCCTTCCTCTTCGCCGTTCTCTCTCTCTCTCTCCCTCACATACACACCCCCTCTCTTTCAGCCCTCCACCTTTCTTCTCGATCTCTCCACTCCCTCTCGCTTCATTTACCCCAAACAACCCCGCCCTCAATTTATCAATACCCACTTTCAAAACCCTAGATTCCCCAAATTCCATTTTTTTACAACAAATTCAAAACCAACAGACATTTTCTCCCATATTCTCCTTTGATTGATTCATCGGAGATGGAAGGATTGATTGATTCGTCGAAGAGAAGAGAGGTAGCCTCGAAATTTCGTGCTAATTTATGTTAATAATGGCCGCTTTTGCGGCTTGTATGCGAGCCGGTCTACTCAGAGTCGATCCATCCACCACTTTGGCCGCCTTCCGACGTCTCGCTCCTGCCGCACCTGCAAATTCTTCTTCTTCTTCATTTTGGGGCTCGAGCCATATTGACAGTAGACAAATTTATCAGCTAGTCCAATCTAATGGCAAACGTTTGTTCCTCGTCGATACCTTAGCTCTCATAATTCCTCCGTTCCGATCAATTAATTTTGTGAAATGTTGTGCTTATGTGCGTTTTATGCTATGTTTGTGACAATGTGCTTGCTTGCCCTAATTTTGGTGAGATTTGATTGATTTTTGTTGAAATTTGTTGTATATTGAATGTTGAGGTGAAATGTGGATTTAGGTTAGGAGATTAGAAGCCCAAGGTGTTCCGTTAAAGCAAGCGGAGGCAATTACATCTTCCATTACGAAAGTTTTGAATGACGGCTTGGAAAATGTGGCTCAATCCTTTGTCTCCGTGCCTGAAATGCAAAGAGTAAGATTTTTCCCTAATTTTTGCTTTGTTTGTGAGTGCGCCTTTTGTTGTGTTTCTTATGAACAAGGAATTTTTGTTTTTGACAATTTTCTTTCTTTTGTTTTTGAATTTTTTTTCATTGTTTTGGATTTGTTCGGTTTTAATATCTTGGCCGCATATTTCAATCACCCTCATCTTAGAGAGTTGACTGACAATCGAATGGATCCATGGTTATTTCTGCAGATCTGGCCGTCTCGGTTAAGAAAGGTTTTGCTCATGAGACACTTCATTCTTAGTACCCATGGATCCGAACCTTAATTTTTCCTGTTAGAGAAGTGTTTGTTCTTAGTTTTCATTATGCGGAGTATCCTTTTTCGTTGTCTTGAAACTCAAATTTTTGCTAATGGGCACAAAACAATGCCCATGAAATGCTTTAGGAAGCTATACCATTTCAAGGGCATAGTTTTACCCATTAGCAAAAATTTGGCTTAATGCAGTTATATTTATTCAAAATCAAGCCAATGATCTCATTGTTTCTTATGTTCAAAATCTTTTTCCCATTCATTCGTAGTAAAGCATTGGAATCTCCTCCTCCTCTTCTCTCTGTATAGGTCTTTTATAAATATCTTTACCTGTCACAAATGTTGCGAATTTTATTCTACTACTACACTATACATATACGATATGTTTACAGACTTTCATGCTTGAATTTGGCCATCTTTGAGAGCTCAGCAACTGCTTCAACCAAATGATCAAGCCGAGCCACAAATTCAATAAGCAATGAGGTGAAAGTAGCAAGTGAGAGGGTTGATGTGCTCTCTGGTGTTCGCATCCTTGGAATGACATCTGCATTGAAGCCACCCTCCTCCTCAAAAGCATCTACTTCTCGAGATGGCCAAGAATAAAGCCTTCTTGATTGCTTTCTCATGATTTCATGGTAAGACTCTATCATTCTTGGGGCTTGTGTTTTGGGATTATTGGGATTCTGCTCGGTTGTGTCTTCGTCTAGGTCAGCCAGCTCTTTTGAGAGGTTAGAAAATGTATATAATAACACCTGATGATTTGAGTTACTTGGATTTTAGTTTGACGGCCTCAACTGCTTTCAGTTCTCATTATCTTAATAACACCTGATGATTTAAGTTTCTGTTTGGCTAAGCATTATGTGTTGTATATTTTTCTAAAATATATGAAATCCAATTAAAATTTCCAAAATCAAATATTTTCAAATTTCTTTGAAAAGCTACAAGATTTCTCATATTCTTTTTATTTGGTTTTCTGGCATGCAGGACTGCAGGGCCCTCTGCATGCTGCATTGGTTGAAGCAGTTGAGCCTCATATGATCTCACGCAACCTATTGGAAACTGAAAAGTATCAGACACCAAGTATTGGAATGTCTCAACAGTATCAGACATCAAGTATTGGAATGGCTAATCTTTGACAGTTCTTCATTCTTGATGCCCATTAATTAGACTGCGACATTCTTTGGTTTGTTTAAATTTTTTTGTCAAAGTTTCATGTCGTGCGACGGGTGTTAGACAAGTTAGTTTATAACTCTTGTGGATGATTGTAAGAATTATTATTGGTGTAATAAATGAAAGGTTGATTGTTATTGTTGATTGAAATGTTTTTTAGTTCATATTAATTTTTATTTATTTGATTTCTTGGTTATAATTCATATAATTTGAAATAGGTGCAGTAGAAAAAAATAAAAATACAATTCAAAATAAAAAATAAAAAATGCAAAATGCAAAATAGCCTTAGATAGTGCTTTTTAAGTGCTATCTAAGCTTGCTTTTTGTAAAAAAAATTGCTTATATAGCACTTAAAAAACGCTACCTAATATGATTTTTGAAAATAAAAAAAGTGCTTAGATAGCGCTTTTTAAAAGCGCTATCTAAGTTCGAGAGCTTATGTAGCGCATAATAAGTGCTATGCTAACTTGCATAGCGGTAGCTTAGATAGCGCTTTTAAGCGCTATGCTATCTAAGCACTAAAAAAAGCGCTATCTAAGCTCCAATCTGTACTAGTTGTATATACCAAAAAAATCATCAGTTCAATTCAATGATTTAATATCATATTTATTTTTATTAAATGTAACTCCCTACATTACTTCACATTGTAATTAATAAAATAAAATAAGTTTCAATATAAAAGTAAAAGTGGAATAAAATGTTTTTAACTTGATAATGATATTTATTTTGGCAAAAAAAAAAATTGTCCAAAAGTAACAAAATATGTTTGAAGAAAATAAATTTAAAAACAAAAAAATGTATTATCTTAATAATAACAAAATACAATACAATTTTTTTACATAAAAAAATTCTGCTTCTATGGTTTAAACTTTAATTTATTTATCTTTAAATAAAATCTTAGGCGGTGTTTGATTTTTTTAAGTGTTAACTCTTAAAATCTGAATTTACGTCTAAATTTGGCTAAATTCATAAGAGATAGCGTTTGAGTCCTTTAATTCTCTCCATGTGTTGCATTGTGGTGACATTCTTGAATTAATTATTGGACACAAATCGTGTCTAGTGTAACAAATTGCATTGACCAACAAATATTATTATGCGACAAAAAGGAAAATCCTATAAATGAAACTACAAACGACATGTATGAGAGATTAGCACGATGATATAATAATTATGTTGAAATAAGTGTTTTCAAAATATTTCTTGAATTATTATTTATTTTTTTAATTTGTAAAATTTATTTGTTAGTGCGTTTACGGCAAAGATGTAACAATAGTTAATCTATATATAATATTAAAGAAGAAGAAAATGCAATGCCCACAACCTGCCACGTGGCTTTATGACGTGAAATTTCATGTGGCGACTTCCCATTCGTCCTTCATTAATAATAATTTATACATCTTGAAATTATGTCGGATTTCACTCTCAATGAAGAATATTTTGACTTCGGATTTTCAATCCCAAATTTGAATATTCTGATTTCAAATTTCAAATTCAAATTTAAAATTTCTGATTTTATTTTATAATAACAGGTTAATTATTAGAATATAACATTAATAGCTTATTTCCATATATTTTGTTTAAATTGTTAAAATTTCTTATAAAACTCAATTAGAGAAAAGAAAGATTAGAAGAGTAAGTCGGATTTCAATTTCCATAAATCAATTCCTTATGACGTGGAAATCCACGTGATTGTATTTAATAGATTGACTTAATTAATTCAATTTGATTTTTTTCAAAATCAACTTTTAAATTTCATATAAAAAAACTGATTGAATTTGAATTTCGAAATCAACTTCTAAATTTAAAAAGTTATTAACTGTGGATATCGACGTTTTCTTATTTCTAAACTGTGATATGATGAATCAATTAATTCAATTCGAATTTTTGGAAACTAAATTATCCTATTAAAATTCAATGTATTTTCTTAAATTACATATTATCCACTCCTAATAAAATTAATTAATTAATTAAATCTATATATAATATTAAAGCAGAAGAAAATGCAATGACCACAGCCTGCCATGTTGCTTTATGACGTGGAATTCCACGTGGCGGTTTCCCATTCGTCCTTCATTAATAATAATTTATACATCTTGAAATTATGTCGGATTTCACTCTCAATGCATTATATTTTGACTTCGGATTTAAATCCCAAATTTGAATATTCTGATTTTGAATTTCAAATTCAAATTTAAAATTTCTGATTTTATTTTATAATAACATGTTAATTATTAGAATATAACATTATTAGCCTATTTCCATATATTTTGTTTAAATTGTTAAAATTCCTTATATAACTCAATAAGAGAAAAGAAAGATTAGAAGAGTTAGTCATATTTCAATTTCCATAGATCAAATCTTTATGAGGTGGAAATCTACGTGATTGTATTTAATAGATTGACTTAATTAATTCAATTTGAATTTTTCAAAATCAACTTTTAAATTTCATAAATAAAAAAAAAACTGATTGAATTTGAATTTCGAAATCAACTTCTAAATTTAAAAAGTTATTAACTGTGGATACCGACGTTTTCTTATTTCTAAATTGTGATATGATGAATCAATTAATTCAATTCGAATTTTTGGAAGCTAAATTATCCTATTAAAATTCAATGTATTTTCTTAAATTACATATTATCCACTCCTACTAAAATTAAGTAATTAATTGAAATTAAAATTATTCCTTAATTACATATTAACTTCACTAAATTAAAACAATCTCTAATCTTTGACTGATTTAATTTCCATATGTAACTTTTTATATGTAAATTTCCAAATTTAATTCTCTTTTGATTATAGAATTAGATTTCCGATTTTCTATTATAATTCAATTTTTTTCGTTTAAAAATTTAAATGTGTATCTCTTATTTATTTTATGCATAGATAAACTTCAATCTAATTCTCCTTTGCTTTATCTCAAACTCATTCCATTCGAAATTTAAATGTCTATTTCTTCCATATGTGTATAGATAAATTTCAATTTGCATCAGAAAGTGCAAATCAGTTATATATCTCTCTTTTGAAGATTTTACGTCACCAAATAAACCAAGATCCCCCGATGTTGTTGAACAAATATTAATCTGTTCCAACTTTCAAATCCAAAAGTTTATACAAAAGCAATGGTATTATTACTACGCTTTTTCCACTTAACATACTCTCTTTCTAAACTACATCTAAATTCACAAGTTGAGTGAGCCTAAATTTAATGTTGAGAAAATTTTATAGCATTTCATGGATTGGCCTTACTATCATTGCTGATCTATGATGGCCATAAGGTGAAATTATTCCCCCTCCCTTTAGTAATTCAACAGTTCGTACAAATTGTTTACTTTGTTAGAGATATTATCCCACATCGAAAATTGACAAACCTTGCCTATAACATATAAGGATCATGGGTCACTCCCCTTGACGCCAATTGGTTTTAAGTTGAAACCTCAAACTTTAAGATGGTATCAGAGCAGGTCTGTTGCACGTGCAGGCCCAACGACCCATGATGTTACTCCGCACCACCCGGTTAATAAGTCTACGTTATAAGCCTTTGGCAAAGCCCGACTATACGTGAGGGGGCGTGTTAGAGATATTATCCTACATCAGGAATTGACAAACCTTACCTATAACATATAAGGATCCTTGACCACTCCCTTTAGCACCAATTGGTTTTAAGGTAGAACCTCGGACTTTAAGATACTTTAGTTGAAGATTATAGTGGAGGTCGCAACAGTTTGAGTTGTAAGAAGTCTTAATATTTGCGTGTTTTTCGAATTCGATGACCCTATAGGAACTTTTAATGATGATAGTTGTATGACCCTTTGTTTTGAGGGAAATCCAAATGTGGGTTTCATGGGTATCCCAAAAATAAAGAAGGTACATGAGCAGAGCAGAGCAACATGGGAGGAGTTGGTCATGTTAAGAGTTAAGGATGTATAGCAAAGGAATGCATCAAAGGCGTGTTTAATTTGGGTAGTTCGTAGCTAGGTGGCGGCGATGGCGGTAATAACGATATAGACGCGGTTGGGAGCAGTGATAAATTTGAGAAAGAGTGATAGATATATGTTGAGGAAGATTGGAGGTGGGTGATGTCTCGATTAAGGAAGAGAAAGAAGGGTGATATTGTTTAGTGTTTAATAATAGTTTATGTCTATATACTTCATTTTCATTTATTGAAAAAAAATATATAGCATTCTAATTGCAAAATTTACACCTTTACATCTATCTTTGATAAAAAAAAAAATCAACATAAACATTAAATGTATGTATGTAGTCACATGATACATGAGCATACTTATTGATATTTTTTAATTATATTTAAAATCATTTCTGATTTTATTTTATAATAACATGTTAATTATTAGATCTTTAGTTTTTTTTAAGAGTCATCGTAAAAGGCAACCTGGTGCTACAAGAACAGTGTCAAGTAGTAGTTGTTATACTTGGTTGGAGTTCCAATTAGGTGTTCTTGATTTAAGCTCCATGTTCTTGATTTGTTTATTTTAAGTGAATATATTTTCGGAGTTTGCAAATTTACTCTTTTTATGTCAAATATCAAAATTAGAAAATCCTTCTATTGTCATAATGTAATTGTAGACCAGTACATTATTTGAAGGTTCAAAATGAGTATTGTCAGTTTGATAGCAACACATAATTTTTATGGCAATGAAACTTCTGAACTGACATTGATTGGTGCTTTAAGGAATTTATTAAGTTGAGAATTATCTTGGATATAAAGAGGTTCAAGGTTAACTAACAAATCTTCTTTCGTTGAAGTTTGAAGTTAATATGGTTTGGAGTTTATGTATCGACAGATAATCTGATTAAGTAACACCTTAGCTCGAGTTTGGCATGGTTATTCAAAGTTTGATTGTGTAGTTCTGATAAGACTTGAATTTAACTATGTTTTAGCGAATAATTAATAGGCATTTGAGAGTAACATGTATTTTCCACTAGGATGGTTCTTTGAGTACTTCCTTGCAATATTCACTCCTTTGCAACATTCACCACGAATTGTCTGAACTATGATAATGTTTCACTAAAATTATTCTCTTTTTTTTTCAGGACTTTGTGTATTTTACCCCAATTTGGATGGTTGCAATTTGACTTTTCCGGTAAGTTCAATCAAAGGAGTTGTGTTGATCTAAAATGAGATTGAACTCCATTCAAACTGTTGGGAGATCAAATTGATTTACAAGGATCCAAATTCCTTGAACGTTTATATAACGATCAATAATTTGCATTTTTTGTTGGGATTGGTATGTTATTTTATGGATCTCTTAAAATTTCTTGGTTATTTCTTTGACCCATGACTAAACTATAATCGATACACTATTACTTAGATAAAATATATTTTATTGTTTTTTATTATAAAAACAACACATTATCTTTAGTTTTTTTCCAAAGTTAGGCAATAAGATATATTGATATACTAATTATATGTGTAGATCTCTCTCTGTTTGTCTCTTTTTGTATATGTATGTGTATATGTATATTGATTATATTTACCTATCACTTTTCTTTACAAAATGAATAAAGTTATACTTTATTAATTAAACTTATTGTCCCTTTAAATATATATTTTTTATTTTATTTTCTAATTAGATAATTAGCCTTACTATGCCCGTCGAATTTTGACGGGTTATTAACTAGTTTTTAAAGAAGTAAGATTATTTTTATATGGTAGAGGAAGTATTAAGTAGAATTGTTATGTCATGCAATTAGTATGAACGATGCTACAAACCAACCATCCTCTGTTTAAGGAGTTAGTTTTAACCGAACATCATGAAAATATAATATTAAAATTATATTTATTCTTACACAATTAAAATAGAAAAATTAATGAGTATTGTATTAAAATATAATTATCTTATGTTTTAGTAAATAAAAATGAGTTGAGTCGGTCTGGGGAGAAACGCGTTTCTCCGTGCTTCTGGAGAAACGGGGCTTGTTTTGTCGCGCGACATAATAAGCCAGATATGGGTACTACTATATACAAGGCATGGAATTTACAAGGCATGTGCAAATGACCAAAATACCCTCATATATATACTTAATAAAAAAAAAAACATCCCTTCCCTCCCCCATTTCAAACAAAACACCGTTCTTCTCTCTCTCTCTCTCTCTCTGCGCGGCTCTCTCTCTCTCAACACACACGGTGAATCAACGGACCACCACAACACCACCATCATACACAACAAAATGAAGAGAAACAAGCTCCCTATCACCGGTGGAAAGTTCGGAGCCGCCTCTTCTACAGCCGCTCCAAAAGTAATCTAATTTCTAAACCTAAATTTAAATTTGAAAACCCAACATTAATTTTATGCCTAAAATCGATTATATAATGCTTAATGTTGTTAAAACCTATCCTAAATGGTTCTAATTGCGATTTCGTAACATAAATTTGAATTTTTTGTTTGAATCGGATACGAATTCGTGTGCCTAAAATTTGAAATTTTCGGCGTGTGTTTCGTATGAACACACACGAAATGGTCACCACATTTCGTGTAATGGCACACGAAATGTAAACTGATTCATTAGTTTACATTTCGTGTGCCAATACACGAAATGTTGGTGACCATTTCGTGTTGTAGTACACGAGATACTTTCCACATTTCGTATATTAGTACACGAAATGTAAATTGATTCATCAGTTTGCATTTCGTGCTCTAATACACGATATGTGGTGAGGTTTCTCGTGTCTTTAAGTGTTTTGATCTGGGTATATCTCGTGTGACTAAACACGAGATATTTTGGTATATGTCGTGTAAAATCCACACGATATGTTTGTTGTTTCTGATAATTATATCGTATGAACAATACACGAAATGTAATCTATTGTGTGTCGTGTATTGTTCATACGATATATCCTGCTACCTGTCGTATATTTTCACACGAAACACCTTATAAAAAAGTTAAATTTAATTATAAATAAATGTGGTAGGTTATATGATATTGTATGATGTTAGTTCATTCATATATGTAATCATTGTTTGTTTTCCAACTTATTATAACAATAAACATACAATCTTGATTAACAAATACGATAATTTCAAATATATAATCTTGAGCAAGTGACATTCCTCTAATGTACAACTTATCATTAACCTCATTTGGCAAATCATCAAAACAACTTAACTCGTTATATAACATGTTTAATTAACTCATTATATATAATCTTTATTAGAAATATAACACCATAAATCATTAATTTAACATAATATATGCACATCATAACATCGTCTGTTAGTTAATAAATAAAGTGATATCATTTTTACCTAATAAATGTGATAGGTTATATATGTTATTATGTGTTATTGTATGATGAATTATAACATGTTTAATTACTTCTTTAAATATAATCTTGATTAGAAATATAACACCACAATCATTTCTTCGGGGATTATAAATAAAGTGGTATCACTTAACCGTGATAGGTTATATGATATTGTATGGTCCAATATGACATTTGCTACTTGTCATGCCTCAAGCAGTGTAAAATTTGCTCAATTAACAACACAATTCAATAATTTATCATAGCATATGCGTATCATTAACATCGTGTTGCAAATCATCGAAGAACACTTTCATTTTGAAATGTCGTATGGATATACACGAGAATAGGACCTCATATCGTGTGTGTTATTACGACATTAATGACAGAGTCAATGTACATTTCGTATAATATCACACGACTTGATTTTTTTCGAAATTGGTCTATGTCGTGTATTATTACACGACATAAAGCCTTCATGTCATCCTTTCGCACACGACACACGAGGGGTAGTTTTGCCATTATTGATACCTTGTATGTAGTATGCCTTGTATATAGAATTTACCGTCATGCAATTAGTATGAACGATGCTACAAACCAACCATCCTCTGTTTAAGGAGTTAGTTTTAACCGAACATCATGAAAATATAATATTAAAATTATATTTATTCTTACACAATTAAAATAGAAAAATTAATGAGTATTGTATTAAAATATAATTATCTTATGTTTTAGTAAATAAAAATGAGTTGAGTCGATGCAGGGAGAAACGCGTTTCTCCGTGCTTCGGAGAAACGGGGCTTGTTTTGTCGCGCGACATAATAAGCCGGTTTACGGATATACTTTCATCGGCTTACGGATATCCGTAAGCTTTGGAAAGGATATCCGAAGCTTTGGAAAGGATATCCAGAAACCAAATATTTTTCTGGATATCCTTTACAAAGCTTCTGGATATCCAGAACATTGAATATGGATATCCAGAAGCTTTGGAAAGGATAGCCAGAAAAAATATTTGGTTTCTGGATATCCTTTCCAAAGCTTCTGGATATCCTTTACAAAGCTTCTGGATATCCTTTCCAAAGCTTCTGAATATCCAGAAGCTTTGGAAAGGATATCCAGTTGTGGTGGCTAAGTATGTCGCGCGACAAAACAAGCCCCGTTTCTCCAGAAGCGACGGAGAAACGCGTTTCTCCCCAGATTTTGTGATTAAGTTCATAGAGACACATATAGAGGTTATATAATTTTGATATGATTAATTTATTATTTACAATTCATTTTTAAAATTATTTGTTTTTCTTAAAAAGCAAATTAAAATAAAAAATGTGTTAAAATATTTTTTTAATATCAAAACAAAAACGTTTTTTGAACAAAATAAAGTAATTTTTTAAAAGAAACTTAAAATAAATAAATTATTAACCTATACTCCCTCAGTCCCAGTCGAGTGTACACTTATTTCCCTTTTGATCCGTCTCAGCCGAGTGTGAACTGTCCAAAATGGAAGGGAATCTTCACTATTTACCCCCACTCATTCTCTCTCCTATTTTACTTTTATACTCACAACATTCTCTCTCCTAACTATTCCTTCCACTCATTCTCTCTCCTATTTTACTTTTACACTCACAACATTCTCTCTCCACTTTTTCTCTCTCTTACTTTTTCTTAATCGGTGTGCTCAACATTTTGGTTCACACAAGGCTGGGACGGAGGGAGTATACTTTTTAAAAGATTTGAATATAGGAATAGTAATACAACTCAATATGTAGCAACACTTATACTTGGCATTTTTTGAACAACACGTGGCGTACACTATATCAAGCCTACAAAGAGAGTACATAATTTCATTTTTACCATCGTCAGAAATGTCTAAAATGCCCTTTGACAGTGACATTTTTGAGCGGCAAGTGGGACTTTCCTATTGTTATATATATAGAGATTATTTGAGAATTTCTTACTTTGAAAGATTTCTTCATTTTTCTTTCATAGATTTGGAGACAGTAGCTCGAGCCGATGTTTTTATGAAATAAGCAAGTGTTATTATTGTTAAAGACTGCTTTCTCCTCCGTTACTAAATAAATGTTCAAAATTCATTTAAATGATAGTATATTAAATGTTATTATAAAAATGTGTACTTTTTACATAATTAATATAAATACTCTTTAATCCACTTTCTAAAATTTAAAATTTAATTTAGATTTATTTTGAATAAAAAAAAGTGTATAATGTATTATGCGATAAGGGGGGTGGAGATGTCGATTGCCTTAATGTATGGTTAAAGTTTTATATCATCACCCGAACATCAGTAGTATCATTGAGATAATATTTAGACTTACTTGATTTGAACTTAATAGTTAAATTGATTAACCCGGTGAAAGAATGTATTTTTTTTTGTTAAACTACAATCTTAATATTTGATTCAAGCTATGAAACATTCCAATTCGATTTATTTCTTCTCTTCTAAAATTTCACTAAAGTGACTAATTATAATTATAATTTAAAATATTTTATATGTACATAAAAATCTTATTAAAATATATAATAAAAAAACAATGCTAAAAAGAGCGCTTAGTTTGAAAAATATTATATACTTTGGCATATTTTTTTACAGGCTATAATAAAACATTACAAATATCTAACTATATATTATTAAAATAAAGTCAATAAATAAATAAAACATTACAAATATCTAACTATCTATTATACAATAGAGGGCCATAAAACTGCCAAAAAACTGCCTCTTAGCACCTACATAAGTGGTGGCTAGGATTTATTATTCACAATTCGATCCAACGGCTTAAAATCTCTCTGGCTCCCTCGATCTCTTTTCCAGTTCCGTAAACCTCCTCCGTTCCCCAACTCCTCTGAGCATTTACATTTTTACGATTAAAATTCTCTCTCTCTCTCTCTCTTTCTGCAACCTTCGGATACAAACGCCCAGAAAAGGTAATTTCGCTTCAAATGCTTCAATCGTTCTTTGACCGTCTCTCTCCTCCTCCCTCTTTACCGATCGTCTGTGGCAACAAAAATCACCGTAAAGTCTACATGGTCGTCATTTCGTCTGGTAAGCTATTTCGGATTTAGGAGATGGAGATCTCAGTGATGGAGTGTAGAAACCATTGTTATTCGCAATTAGGTTTTCACTCACCCAAGGTTAGTGTTTCAATCCTCAGTTTTCAATCCCTAATTCATCTCAGCGATGGATTTTGTTTGTTGATTTCTCAAATTTCAATTTGTATTCTTATTTAGATTTTTGGTGGAAATTAGAAATACAAATAAAAAGTTGAGTTATAGGGCTGGGTAATTGAGAATGAGTTATATGAATCGGGAGATATAGCCTAGGTTGTTCACTGCCTTCTTTGCCATGTATTTCACCTACATGGCTTACCACTTTTCTTCAAACTCACAAATGCAATGAGAGTGAGTATATGGACCACTTTTTTAAACCCTAAGTTATCTTGCTTATTTAGTTTTTCTGAAATAATTGTCATTATTAAGCGAGCCAATGATAAGAGTGTCATTATGTGCATCCTGCCAACTTATAGGGGTGAACAAAACTAAGAAAAGACTCTGGGGAATACCTACTTAGGCAAAGGGAGGAATTGTTAGTTATTGATTTTTTTTATCTATGAACATGCACATTTCGTAACTTGCTGATTTTCTTAAATCTTTTGTCTAAGCTCAAGTTCTGTAATCTGTTAGACATGCATATTAAAGCTGATAGTATTTCAACCCAAAGTTATCAAGTTCTGATTCTCAAGACAAATTTATTTTTTTAAGCTGAGATTTTCATTAGTTCTATTAGGAATTACAAATTATGCAATTCATGGTTTATAGAGAAAAGCTGTCATACGAAAAGTCATCACGTTATCTTGAAAAGCTGAAGGCTAAGACTTTGATCCCCAAATTATGTTTTATCTCTTAGGTAGCTAGGCTATAGATCATCTTCTGGTCATTGCAATAGTAGCTATAATGTTATAATAATCATAATTAGATGTTGGAGATTTATAGGCTGTTTTGCTTATATAGTATTTTTCCTAGGAGAAGAGTGTTATAAGCTATCCGACCTCTCAAGTGTGAATGGAATGAGTATTTCCGTTTTAGTTTCTGGATCTGCTATGGGTGTTGTCTAAGTTGATTGGTCTATAAAGAGTAAATCTAGGGGAAATGGTGTAATTGTGGACTTATGGTAGATTAAGAATGTTTAATAGTCAGTTGTCAAAGCTTTGGTTGTTTTAGTTGCAATATGGAGTTTTAATGTACAATTTTTTCATGATGATGAAATGATCTTCTAGCCGATAAAAAAAATGGAACACTTTTTGAGATGAAAAGAGTATAGTGGGTGGTTTTGATAGTTTGCTATGTGCAAAAGATAGTTTGATGTATGTCACTCTGGAATAGTAACAAGGCTTTTAGGGATGGTTACGAGAAAAGGATTTTTACATCACTGTATATTTGACAGTTTAATAGGGATAGGTAGTTGAGGAACAATGCTAAATGTTAGTGTTGATGAAAGCGGTTGTGGCACCGGTTCATAGTTTTTATCACTGTAGAGAGAATGGAACAAATTAGAGAAGGATAGATAAGGCTAAGTAACTAAATTTGGGTTTGACGAGCAGCTGGGATTTTAGTAGGTATGCCATGAAAGAGCTCATCTGGTCTGGGGGTGCATAACTGTATAAGTATTGCAGAAAAAACTGCTATGAAAACTGGGTAATTTTCTTATTTCTCTGTCTTTCTATGACTATCGTCCTCCCACACGCCGACCAAAACCCTTTCCACCAACTCCAATTCCTTCTACATTGTCAGATAATGCCTCCTCAGTGAACGAATCGAATCGCTTCTTTCTTGAATCCGCTTTGGGGAGAATGGAAAATGATTGGGGTTGTGACGTAGTGATATGTTTATTCCTTTGGAGAACTGTCGTTTCTTTTCTCTGAAGCAAGCTAATAAATCGTAATTCCCCCAAGCCCTCTCTTTTCAGTTAAGTTGTGTGAATATGGGCGTACAATGTTTATTCTTTGGCTATTTTTTTTTATTTTAGATGGATTGTCTGCACTACATTCAGGTATAATATTTTTTTGTTATGAAGTCAGGAAGGAATAATTAAATCTGGGTTTTGGTTTTAATTGTTTATGCTATTGACAATACTAATAAAATGTAAGGTGATAAACTATCGAGGCTATGGTTACTGTATTTGTACTTTTTGGATCTTTAAACCTTAATGTTTTACCTGTTTTTTTTTAATTTCTTAGAAGCAATCAAATAAGTTATATAAATGATTAAATGTCATTTTGTTTGTTACAACAAATAGTTATTGAGCTCTTGAAGCATGTGTAATTTACTCAGTTTGTTTTTGAGCAAGATCTAAAATGGACATTCATTTTGAGACGGAGGATAATCGATGCAAAATTATGATCCCCAAAAATATTAGGACCTACCCTGAGACTATCGTTCAAGCTGTAGAGCTAAACACCATAACTTACACAGATTCAAACAGCGCAATAGCGTTTCTGTTGTCATTCAGCTAAATTTTTGTTGTGAAAAAAGGTTTCAGTTGGGGGTTTAGAATGGTGGGTTGATGTATATGGTCATTGTTAGTATTCTTAGCGTGGAGTTGAGGATGTAAATTAACTAGATCTATTCTCAGTTCAAGGTTTATTACTGCTTTCTTTCTTCTTGCTTTGTGAGATGGGCACATAGTGAAGAAAAGTTATCATGGAAATTAACTTTGAACGGCGTTTTACTCTTCAGGAACCAACTTAGTTGAAAACACAATATATGAGTGATTTAAGTTTAACTTCACTTCTTTTAGACTGTCCTCTTTTTTTTTTCATCAGTAACTATTTTCTATGACTTAATGAAAAAATTATCAATTTTGCTGTTGTGATTATTCTGCATTAGTGGGGTTTTTATGTTAAAAAAAATATTACTCCCTCCGCCCCAAAATGATCTTCCTTCTTTTTTTGTTGTCATTACGAAAATAGTTTGAGCAATAATTTTAGGTTAATTTAACTATGTTTTCAGTTTTCATTAGAATAATTAAATTAACCTAAATTTCTTACTCAAAGTACCTTCTTATTAATGACAAAAAAGGGAAGATCGTTTTGGGACGGATGGTGTATTTTTTTTTCCAGCATTTTGCAAGATGGAAGAATGATTCCACTTAGTACAATTTCAGTTCAGGCTGCAAGTTCAATTGAAGAAGACCTTGAAATTTCCAAGGATTTATATGTACCCATTGAAAAGTCTGCAAGTGAGTTCTATTTCCATTCTCTTGCTATTTTAACTAATTTGTTTCATGTTTCAATGTTAAAACTGGAATCTTTAATGTGTATTATGAAGTCAGTTTCACACTACATGATTTATCAATGCTGAATTTTTCAGTGTAGTATTCAATATATTTAGCTTGAAATGATTTTTTTATATTTTTTTTGGGGAGGGAGTTTGGAGGGGGTGGGCCGATTACATCATTTCTTTAAAGATGTTCAAGTAATATTCTCTCTATCCCAAAAATGAGAATTCATATTCAGTTTTTTTAAAAAATTCAAACGCTGAATGCCCATTAGCACTATTACTAGCATATGAACATACTATATCATTAAAAAATAATGAACTTTATGCACTCCATCTGTTTGTCTCAGTGTCTGAACAAAATACAGCTTGACCCTCCCTCCCTTTCATTGCATTGCATTATTTTTTTTTTTTTAATCTTATCCTCCGTCCCATAAAAATAGCCTATTGGTGCGAAACTATATGGGCTTCGTTAGATGAGAGGTAGAACCTGCTAATTAATGCACAAACTTTTATTCATTATTGGAAAATTTTTGCCTCTGATGATTTTAAACATAAGAAGAAAAGCACAAGAGGAGGAGACCAAGGTAACCGAAGCTCACCTTTCCAAGACTTTTAATCACCTTAGTGATGCAATATTACTAAATGCAAGTTTATGCACATGAACCAATTACTCATTGCTTTGACAAATAAATGTCTCGGGAAAGAATGTGAAAGGTAGTTAATGGTGAGTAATGGAGTGCTTAGAATAATGAGAAAGAGTCTTTAATGGGGGTGGGGATATAAGTGGGGGTACTGACCCGTGCGGTCCGCACGGGCTCGGAGTACTAATTTATTATACAATAGAAAGAGAGTTTAACTGCCTTTTATCTGGGGTATAAGTGGTGGCTGAGATTCATTCTTGAAAAATTGATCTAACGACTGAAAATGATACATCCTCCCTCAATAGTCTGTAACCTCCCCTAACCTCCCCATTTACTTATCAACTACGCCCCTCTTTTCTACCTTTCTCAGCGTCAAATTCCCCCTCCCGGTAACGCCCTCCCATGGTGGCTCCTTCCAACATCCACTCCTCGATCTAACAACAAATCCATATGACTTTATTCTGAGGTGGGTTTTCTTCAATTTAAGGAGTCCCACGATCTCTCCTTCCGCTACCCCCAATTCTCATTCACAACTGCTAATCCCCAATCTCTTCAAGGGTTTTCGAAGCTACCAAGGTTGAATTTTGCAAAAGGAAAGCTGTTCATCGGTGGAAACAAACAACCACCTGCCCTCTATTTCGATTGTCTGCTTCCAACTGTTTCAAGGTTTGAGTTGATTTGCTGGATTACAAATTAAGATTGAAGCTTATGCCATTCATATGCAAGACAGAGAGTTCAAATATATATGGGTAAATACTCTCAGCACTTTTGTTAATTTAATTGAAGCGCTCTCTCTTTCTCTCTCTCTCTCTTCCTTCTCCTAATTTATGTGTTTGGATGGAGATGAAATTATGTAACTTGGTGGGATTAGTTTTTTTATTCGTCTTTTTTGGTTATTGGAATTGTGGAATGCATAGGTAGAAACTGACATTATAGTTAGTGAACAACATTTGCAATTCTCAGTGTTGGAATATATTGCCCGACTGCCATGATTTCCCAACTATTACCCATGTCCCAACAGTTACCCCTGTTGCATTCTGGTCTCTCGCACTGCTCTCTCTAAAGTCTTTGTTTACCTCTATGCATCCATTTCTTCCATTTGTTTTAAGTTTCTTCAAAAATTGTTTCTTTTCTTTATGCACATTAGGTGTTTGTGTTTTTGTCTAAATGGAGAATTGAAAATTCTTAAAAGAAGTTGGGCTATAATTCCCCCACTGCATTATCTGGAAGTGCCCAGTTTTTTATGAGAAATTCGAGATGGATATGTAGTTTAACATCATTGTTGTGGGATTTAACCTCCTGAACATTGACCCTCCTCCAATTCATAAAATCTGCCCGAAATATGGCTAGGCAACTGTTATATCCACTGCATAAAGTTAGGATTCATGTTTGCTGTAAACCGACAATTTTGAGAAAGTATTGATGTTTTGATATGACCTGTAAAGTGTAAGCATCATCACATTTTTCATTGTATTTGGTCTTTGAATTGTTAGTGTTGGAATTGACCTCTCGAGGATCCAAATATGGGCTGTGATTAAATATGAGGGACCGAGGAGGTTGAAGGATATGCTTTGAGGGAAGGAGAAGGACTTTGTGTTGTTGGCTCCTGTTAAACAATGAGAAGAAGGAAGAGAATAAGAGAGAAAGGTTTATCATATGAAGTCTGCTTTATTGATTTTAAGTTGTTTCGCTATGGTAACTAGCTGTTACTTTGCTATTTCTGACTTGACTTTCAACGTACGTGTGAGATTTCAAGAATTAGGGAAATTTATGAAAGTATATTTGAATTATATAGTTGATATGAAGAACTCAAAATTCAATAGATGAATGTGATGATTCATACTTGGAACGGTAAGATGAATGTGAGTGGCAGTGGCTCCGATGGGGAGGAGGTTCTGGCAAAAATTTGTTCGAATTGAATTGTCAAGAACATATGAGTGAATTGTAAGTTGTAACATGTGAAAAAGTAGAAGTAATTGCATAAAATATGATAATAAAATTACTCAACTGTAAGGGTGATGAGGTGTTAAAGGTTAGAGAAGGAAAGATGATTTTCCGGCTGATGTCATTCCTTCGGGCTATTTCAGACAAATTTTTATATGTAAGTTTTAATTTGTTGATTTGGTTGCTCGAAAAAATCTTTAGTGAACTACAAGTTTGTCTGCTTTAACTTGCTTTAAGTTTTATGTTACTCCCTCCGTCTTAAAATTGTTGCTCGAAAAATTCTTTAGTGCAATAAATAACATATAGAAGTCTTTACGCTTTTTACTTACTTTAAGTTTTGTGTTACTCTCTTCGTCTCAAAATTAATCACCAAATTTGGGGTGTGCTAATCTGTTGTTTGTGTTATATTTGAAGAGTATAATTATTACTCCCTTTATCCCAAAATGAACGTTCAAATTTGCTTTTTATATTCAATACACTCATTTGTTAAGAAAGTTATCGTGCTCAATGGGTAAAGTGTAAGATATAAAAAAACTTCAAGCTTGGATTTGATTGAGTCCCACCGGTTGCATTAATTTTTTTCACATTTACATTTTGAATTTTTGTGATGTAAATTGTGCACTCATTTTAGAGTTTACCATTGAATTTAACATTGGTGTGGGTTTTATGAAGAAAAAAAAACATTGTATAGTGCTTTCCATGATTTGATTGGGTTGATACTCATTGATCACTGGAGTACTACCTTAATCTTTTGTGCGTTATGTACTCCCTAAATGTCAAAAAAATGCCCAAATTTACTCTTGATCCAAGGAAAAATATGAAACTTTTTTTGGATTATAATTTTCTTGAGTATCTTCGGTGTGAAATGGAGAGGATCTTCTGCTGATTGTGGTACGTTATTATAGTTTACTTTGTTTTTGTTGGCTTTACATGTTCTCTTTGAATTGATATTTCTATGTAAAATTTAGCTTAATGATTTTATTTTAGAAGTAATATCAATCCTTAATTCCTATTGATACCGTCCCAAAACTAATGTCCATTAACAACAAACATATCAAAATAAAAATGTAGAGATGGAAGTTTTCTAATTTCTGAAGCTGTCTCGAGGCTCTATAACACATAGTTAAAGGATTAGACTACAGGAGCACGGAAAAATATATTGCAATTCCTTTGGTGGTGTGAGCACCATAATAAACTTGGCAGTTTCTTAAAGTACATATTTCATGACTTTTGTTTCTCCTACCCTGTTTTTTTTTCTGACTCACTTTGGTTAAATTCTTAATGCTCTGTTTAGCAATCTGAATTCATATGCATCAAGCGAGGAAGAAGAGAAGAAGAGAAGATGATGAGGATTTTGGAGAGTAAGGTGGCACAGTACATGAGACGCAGAGCATAAAATTAGAATTGATGATTTCGAGCCATTGACTTTGATCGGCAAAGACACTTTTGGATAGACTTAAAAATAGGGTTTAAATTCTACTCTGTATTACTGAATGGATAAAGTTAACGGAGTTCTTGGACACACGTATAGGAGCAACTGTGTAAGTAAGACTAAGGTTAATGTGTCAATGCCTGTGATGATGGGGGTAGTTTGGTCAAAAAACAACGCCGATCATTGCTTGAGATTGCATTGCAGGACTCTGATGAATGAGAAGGGGGTTATTTGCAGGAGGTAGAGAAATAATTACAGCTAGCTTAGATTATGTGATGCGCTGATCTTTCTATCTCATTATGTACTCATGAATGTGTATTGTGGAGTTGATTTGAGATATACATGATTTATGAATGCTGACTTTCCCGGTGTAGTAGTATTCAATTCATCTACCTTATCCATGATGACATGAGGTTTCGCAATCCACAAAACATTTTCGATTTAAAATATCAACTTAATGAATTAAAGCCCTATATCATTAGGAAATATTGAGTATTGAGTGTGCTGTCTTTTTAGTACCGATCGATTTTGTACCGTCCCCGTGCCATTGGCACGGGCACACGAATACTAGTATATTATTAAAATAAAGTCAATAAATAAAAAAATAAACTACTATTGAAACAGTAAAAAAAAACTAAAAAATAAATAGAAAAAATCTAAAATTCTATTATTAAAACTAAATAGCAAGTATTAGATATAAAACCCAACCCAATACTCCCTCCGTCCCACGTGAATAGACACTTATTTCCTTTTTGGGACGTCCCACGTGAATAGACACTGCCCAAAATGGAAAAGAATTTATTATTTTATATTCATCCTACCCCACCCACTCATTCTCTCTCTTCATTTCCTACCACACAATTTATTCAACCAACTTCACTCATTCTCTCTCTTCATTTCCTACCACACATTTTCATTATTATATTCATTTTCCTTAGTTATTGTGCCAAGATTTTTGGTGTCTATTCACGTGGGACGGAGGGAGTATAAATTAAGTTTTCAAATGTTCCGTGAAAACACTTTCATAAAATAACATTCCATATATTATAAATAATCATTAATATTATTTAATTAATATAAAATTATGTTCAAAGTACCTTTTCCTAGAATTAATTAAAAAAGTGAACGAACATTTCCCAATGGAAGTAGTTTTTAATAGTGGTATGATGAAAAGAGGAAAAATTGGTAAGATGAATACAGGAACAATTCCCTTTTCTCAAAAATGTCATCTTTTTGGGGGACATATCTCAATTGAATGGAATAAAAAAATGGTACTAATAAATTATTATTAAAATAATATTTATTTATTTATTTGAAAAATATTTACAATTTGAAGTCAATTATTTTTATCTAACGTATTCCCACTTTCCACCCCAGTCTCTTGGATGAAACTTCCCATCTCTCTTCCTCCCCTAACTGACCTACCCACCCACCACAAACTCAACCCATTTCATCTCACTTATTCACTAATACAAATTTATTTCGATACTTTTGAAATTTTTTAATTAAAAAAAATGAAAACAATTTTATCCTAGCAAATTTAACTACCCCACATATATCAAGTCATATCTCTCTCCACTTACTTATTCATGCATATAAAATTTAATTTAAAATGATTTCTTATTTATTTTAGCAATAATGTTTCAACTTTCAGAAATAAAACAATCTTTTTAAAAATACTTATATAATCAAAAAACAAAATAAAAATATATAGTATATAATTAACTTACAACATCATTATTTTTATATTATTATTATTACTCAATGGAAAGCACCTTTAGTCTTTAGATATATAAAAATAAATGGCTTGCATTAGGGGCTATTATCAGCTGTTGGATGTAAGAAATTAAAAAAAAAATGAAAACTGGTTTTAGAACCCGCCTAATATCAGCCGTTGAATGTATTTTCTTACCTTGAATCTCAGCCACCACTTATTGGGGGCTAAGAGGCGATTATTCCCTCCCTGTATTGTATTATAGATATAACGATGCTTCAAAAATAGAAATATTATTTTGTTTGATTAGAAGCTTCAATAAATAGAAATATTATGTTGGCATATCCCACGATTTACCTCCTTCAGCATTCTGAGGGGCCGGAGCCTAGGGATCCAGGATTAGTCCGGCGTAAGTTGGGAACCTGGGTATAAAAAAAAAAAAAAAATTCTCTTTCAATTTTTACTTCACCCGCGCGTATGTCACGTGCAAGTGTAGATGTGACACTATTTAATCCTCCTTACCTCTCATTCTTATTGTCATCGGCCTAGTTTCCTCTTCCAAAATGGCCTTGAATTTCTTCCCCCTCCTTCTCTTCACGATCCTTTCCCTTGCATTACTCTTCAATTTCTCTGCCGCCGCGCTGGGGGGCGGCAGAAATAGTGTCCGGTCTATACCCGGCAGCTGGGAACGGGTTGAGAACCCAAACGACCTTATAGTGGGCGGCTGGGAACGGGTTGAGAACCCAAACGACCCTATAGTGGTGGAGATGGGAGCTTTTGCGGTGAATGAACACAACAAGGAAGCGAATGAGAGATTGGGTTTCCAGAAGGTTCTGAAAGGAGAGATGGTAGTGGTTGCCGGAATGAAATACAAGCTTGTCATTGCCGCCACAAGGGGTGGCGGTACACAGCCGAGTAATTACGAGGTGGTGGTTATGGATGTGCCTTGGAAACATCTTAGGCAGCTCATTTCTTTTAAGAAGCTGAGTTAGAATATCTTTCCTTATTAACTTCAGGCATATGTTGAGTTGAGGTGATTGATAAGGAGAAAACTGATGAATAATAAATGGTTTCTTATATTTACATGCATGCCATAAAGTTGATATTGAAATTAACATTAATTTATTATAGCTTAATATTGTTACTTCTTTTCATTTTTTTTATCCTAAAATTGGTTTAAAATAATTATCTTTTTTGAGCTAAAGTGACTTAAAACTCCAAATTTATTCTTTTCATTAATTGTATGTATCTAGTTAAATAATGTAAGAGAAAGATAATTAAAAGAGTAGATTATTGTAATTGTTTTTATAAGCTTATATTAATAATTGTATTTGATAACAATAGCGAAAACCGTAAAAAATGTACTCCCTCCTTCCCATTCTATGAGTAGTCTCCGGAGAAACGCGTTTCTCCATAAGTTATGGAGAAGCGTGTTTTTCCAAAGGTTCTGGATATCAGTCTCAAAGGTTCTGAATATCCAGAACCCTTTGATCATGATATCTATAAGTTATGTTAGAATGAGACCAACACATAGCAACTTTCTGGTCATGGCCTTCACTTTTTTCTGGATATACTTTTCACTGGTTTCTGGATATAGATTTGGCCAAGGTCATGATCAATACAAAATTTCTGGATATCCTTTCTCTTAATTTTTGGATATACTTTTTAGTGATTTCTGGATATATATACTTGGTCAAGGCCAAAGGTCAAGGCCATGGGCCAAGGCCAAGGGCCAAGACCAAGGGCTAAGGCAAGGTCATGAGTAATACAAATTTTCTGGATATCAACTTAAAAAGATTCTGGATATCACTTTCAAAGAGTTCTGGATATCCAGAACATTTAATATTGATATCCAGAAGCCTTTTGAAAGGCTTCTGGATATCCTTTCAAAAGGTTCTGGATATCCAGAACATTGAATGTTGATATCCAAAATTTCAGAATTCACTCAAAATCAATCTCATTAGAACCAAATCCACCCAACATAACCAGAAATTTAGAATTGCCCAGAAATTTAGGATCTGGAAACAAGGAAAATGGCGTAGATGGGTTTGGATAAGAGCTCAACCGTGAGGAATTAATGGAAGGAATTGGATCGTCTTCTGGGTGAAGGGAAGACGATGAGGAATTGAGGGAAGAAATTGAGTTGTCGGCGACTTGGTTTAGGGGGTAGCGAACGGTGAGGAGTGGATTGAGGAGGAATTAGATCGGTGATGGGCGTGGCCGGAGGAACAGGGGAGTCGCTTTGGGGCGAGAGGGATCTGGTGTGGGTTTGGCCGGAGAAGGAGAGCTCAGGTGAAGGTGAGGATGTAGGGAGAGAGCAATGGTGATGGAGCCTCTGCGTTTAGTGAGAGAGAGGCCTTCTTTGCGTCTAGTGAGAGAGTAGAGAGAAAGGCTCGTTTGCGTTTAGAGAGAGATAGAGAGTGGTGAGAAGCTCTGTGTTTTTATTGTTTTCGCCGCCCGTAAAGAAATCTAGAGAGCACCGACGGGAACGATGAAAAAAATCCGTTTCTCCATACAATTAAAAGTGAGGTGGGAGAGAGAATATGGGGTAGGGAATAATAAGTGAATAGTTATTGTAAGTATAATAAGTAGAGGTCTTATATAAAGGCTGAAGTGCAAAGCACTTCAACACACCTCCCATTTTCCCGCCCAAACTAGAATCTAGACTAAATAAAGGCTAGGTTCATTCCCTCTAATGTCATTTAATAAACACACCCCTTATATACTACTCAATTTTCTAGCATTTCAATTTCTAGACGATATGGAATTAATATCCCATTTAGTTTTCAAATGCTAAAGCCTCTCAATGTATACTACTCCATTTCCTAGCATTTTAATTCCTAGACGATGTGGGATTAATATCCCATTTGGTTTTCAAATGTTAAGGCCTCTCAACATATACTACTTCATTTTCTAGCATTTCAATTATTAGACGATATGATGTGGGATTAATATCCATATTGGGATTCTAATGCTAAGACCTCTCAATATATACTACTTCATTTTCTAGCATTTCAATTCCTAGACGATGTGAGATTAATATCCATATTGGCTTTCAAATGCTAAAGCCTCTCAATATATGCTACTCCATTTTCTAGTACTTCAATTCCTACTTCCTAGATGATGTGAGATTAATATCCCATTACTCCGACTACTCCATTATGCTTCATGTCTGTCAATCCATTTAATTAGAGCACGAATACAAGTTACAAGTTTGTAAAAAAATTAAGGAAAAAAAACACCAATTCTACTATGATTTTTGGACATGGGTGTCAACATAGACCCATCGCGTTGGACATAGAGGATTATGAATGCAAGATACGAGGAAACGGGTCCTTTATATGTAAACATATTTATAAAATATAGACGAATATAAGTATTTGATGTTTTGTATGTGAAAGCTTGATGCACTTTCCATAGAGCAGTATACATTTCGCTTTAGTTTGTCCTAATCCAACATACTCTCTCCGTCCCGGTTCACTTGGCACCAAAATGAATGGCACAATAACTAAGAAAAAAGAATAAAATAAAAAAAATGTGTGGTAAAAAATGAAGAGAGAGAATGAGTGGGGTAAATAGTAGTGTTGGTTGAATAAATTGAGTGGTGGAAAATGAAGAGAGAGAATGAGTAGTGGGGTAGAGTGAATATAAAATTATAAAAAGTTTGCCATTTTGGGTAGTGCCAAGTGAAGTGGGATGGACCAAAATGGAAATTAGTGCCAAGTGAAGTGGGACGGAGGGAGTATATAGTATGTCTGATGGAAACAATTAATTTAAAATTATTATTAGTTCTTATAAGATTTATTAAAAATTAATAATTATATAGTATACTCCCTCTGGTTTGAAATATTTGTCACTTTTAAATTTTTCACAAGTTGTAAGAAACATAGTTATTATACCAACTTCATGATTAAAATATCAATATTCTCATTATTTATTATTTCTCCTTTCAACAATAAACCAACTAATAGAATGGAAAAAGTTTCAATGTCATTATATATTTTTGTTGAATACCTTTTATTTAAAGCCAAACTCTTGTAAAAAATGCGTTTTTTCATAAGCTTATGAAAAAACGTATTTTAAAATTACCGTAAAACCCGTCGCTCTCTCTCTCCTCTCTCTCTCTCTGTCTCTAAACGTTTTTCAGAGATCTTCTCTCTCTAATCGCTGATCGTTCCTCACCGTCTTCTCTCTACCAATTCGTCGGCGACCCAAATCCCCTCAATCTCCCACCTCCGTTCCACCACTACCCACCTTCTCCTACTTCGACGGCGACGGCGAACCCCAAACCATCGACAATTTCCTCACCGTTCTCCATCATCTCTAAACCCATTCACCGGCTAATCGATTCCACCAGTTCTATCTGCTCTCCCCAAAACAACGACCTCACTCAATTCTCCCTCAATCGCTCCTCAACCTAGACCTAACCCGTTCTTCTCGCAATTGTTTCTATTTCTCTCTCTCTACCCAAATCGCCGTTTCTCTGATTTCCATTCTCCCCAAATCCGTCGATGTTGTATCCCCTGTTTCCAGATCCTAAACCCGTTCACCACCACCGCTTCATCAACAAATTCCAATCATCACACTTACTGGCTCCGGTGGCTCATTCGTCAAGTAGTTCGTATCAGAACCCCGTTTTTCAATCAGAAGCTCCGGTTGATAGTTTTTCTTTCACAATGAAAATGTGCGTGAAATGTGTGTTGGTAGAGTGCCAGCAAGGTGTATGGTGAGTGCCAGCAAGGTGTATGGTGTGTGCCAGCATGTGGAGTAAAGAAACAATGTTGAGTGTCATGTGTTTTTGAGTGCCAGTGTATATGTTTTTGAGTGCCAGAGCATGTGTTTTTTAATGCAAGTGCATGTGTTTTTGATTGATACTACAATGGGCACTTTTATAAGTGCCAGTATCAATGTAAAAAAGTGCCAGTGTAATGGCTGGCAATTATTAACACTACCACTGGCACTTTTAATAACTGTCAGTATCAATGTAAAAAAGTGCCAGTGTGAAGAGTGCCAGTTCATGTATATAAAAGTGCCCGTGTAAAAAGCGTCAGTGCCAGTTTAACAAAGTGCCAGTGTTAGTGTACTGGCACTTTGTTAAACTGGCACTGGCACTTTTTACACTGGCACTTTGTTACACATGCACTAGCACTTTGTTTACACTGGCACTTTGTTAAACTGGTACTGGCACAAACGGAAAAACACAAAACACGTTTTTCCTAAGTGCCAGGAAAAATGCGTTTTTCATAAGACCAACTCTTATTTAAAAAATATTTTTCTAAATTAACCTTTATTCTAATAGTAACTCTTTTAATTTAGTTTTTGTATACTACTCAATTTCCTAGCATTTCAATTTCATACGATGTGGGATTAATATCCTATTTGATTTTCAAATGCTAAGGTCTCTCAGCATATACTACTCCATTTTCTAGCATTTCAATTATTAGACGATGTGGGATTAATATCCCTATTGGAATTCAAATGCTAAGACCTCTCAATATATACTATTTCATTTCCTAGCATTTCAATTCCTAGACGATGTGGGATTAATATCCCTATTAGTTTTCAAATGCTAAAGCCTCTCAATATATACTACTCCATTTCCTAACACTTCAATTCCTACTTCCTAGACGATGTGGGATTAATATCCCATTACTTCGACTACTCCATTATGCTTTATGTCCGTCAATCCATTTAATTAGAGCACAAATACAAGTTACAAGTATGTAAAAAAATTAAGGAAAAAAAACACTAATTCTACTATGATTTTTGGACATGGGTGTCAACATAGACCCATCGTGTTGGACATATATGATTATGAATGCAAGATACGAGGAAACGGGTCCTTTATATGTAAACATATTTATGAAATATAGACGGATATACGTATTTGATGTTTTGTATGTGAAAGCTTGATGTACTTTTCATAGAGCAGTATACATTTTGCTTTAATTTGTCTCAATCCAATATATATAATAACTATTTTAATTTAGTTTCTGTTATTTGTCTAAATTTTATAGCCGTGCGTTTAACGCACGGGTGTTAGACAAGTTGAGATTAATGTGCTGATACATTCAGTCATTCTTTCCTCATTTCAAAGTCCTTTAGTTTTCCTGTGTGTCTTTTAGTTTTCCTTATTTATGTTCTAGTTAATGTTGGAGAATGTATCTAGATTGAGTCTAAAATATTCATCACTCTAGTATATTTTTCAACTTTAAGTTTAAGTATTTGCATTTGACCATTAGAACTAATACTCATTTCAAACTGATCAATTTCGTCAATTACATGCAAGTCACATGTGCCTTAACCGACTTTTCTAACGATTTTCGTCAAAAAACCTTATTTTGCAAATAAATTGACAAGTCAGACCCTATTTCGCTAAATTTTGGACGTCAAGCCCCAAACTGGTACAACTCCGTGGATGTTAGACCCTATTTTGTAATTTGCCCTTAAGAAAAAAAATAAATATTATGAATATGAAAAGTACATTAGGAAAGAGAAAGTTGGTAGGAAATATTAATTGAGTTGTTATTGTTAGTGTAGCAAGTGGGTCATACTGTTTATGTTAGGAATAAAGCACACTAAAAGCCTTATTCTGCGACATACTAAATATTAGGAATATAATATAATATCATTATATTATATTCAAGTATATATTGTTATATATAGATTAGGAAACTTAATCTTTGTATTAGATTAGGAAAGATTGTATAGATCTAGAAACTTATTAGTAGATTACCTCCTCCATTGTAACCCTATAAATATGTACCTCTAATACCATAATCAATTGAGTCTTTCAATACAATTCTTCTCTTTAATGTATGATTGACTTCGTCTCTCTCTCTCTAAAATCTAATATGGTATCAGAGCATTAAGATCCATAGAAGGACTTCTCCGCCAAAACCTAGCTTCCGCCACCAACTACCAAAACCCCCCACCACCCTCGACTTAAAACCCTTAAAGCCGAAACCTGCCCACCCACGGCAAACCCTACAGCCGCACCACCCACAAAATCTGCAAATTCAGCAACAACAACAAACTACACCCACAACACCACTTCCTTCTCCCTTCCCCCCTTCGGACCACCACCATAACCTAATCGGCTTAAACCTCCCTTAGGCCGAAACCCCTCTACACCCTCACCGCCTTTCTTCTTCCACCCCTCTCCTTCAAACCCTCCACAAAACTCACCCTAAACCACCTTCAGCAAGAAACCTCACAACAACAACTACAACAGCAGCAGCCAACCAAAACCCCTAAAACCCTCAGCAAAACTCCTGCTGAAACCTTATCCCTCACATCCCTAAACCTCGGCTAAAAACCCTAAACAGCCGCACCCCTTCCCCCTTCTCCCTCGCCTCCTCCAAACCCCCTCGGTTCAAAACCCCTTTTGGCCGAAACCTAATTTTTTTTTCTTTATTCAATCCCCTCGGCTCAAAACCCCTTTTGGCCGAAACCCAAATTTCTTTTCTTGTTATTTAACCCCCTCGATTCAATACCCCCTTTTGGCCGAAACCCAATTTTTTTTTCTTGTTATTCAACCCCCTCGGCTCAAAAACACCTTTTTGGCCGAAACCCAATTATTTTGTTGTTATTCAACCTCCTCCGCTCAAAACCCCTTTTTGGTCGAAACCCTAATTTTTTTTTTCAATCCCCTCGGCTCAAAAACACCTTTTTGCCGAAACCCAAAAAAAAAATTCTTGTTATTTAACCCCCTCGGCAAAACCCACTAGCCGAAACCAACTCCCCCTACTTCAAAATCCCCTCGGCAAAACCCACTAGCCGAAACCAACTCCCCCTACTTCAAACCCCTCGGCAAAACCCACTAGCCGAAACCAATTCCCCCTACTTCAAAACCCCCTCGGCAAAATCGAAAACCCCTCTCCACAACCCCACCGTCTCCGACGTAGTCATGCACCAACCTGTCACCACCTCGGATGCGAGGAACCACATCCCATCAGAAACGACGTACATGTCCGGGAACACATCCATCTTCAACCGCTTCATCAAACCCGGTTCATCTCATCACTCTCCAAGATTGGACTTATCCAAGGACCGTCCATCTTGCAGGGACATATTAGGAATATAATATAATATCATTATATTATATTATATTATATTATATTATATTATATTATATTATATTATATTATATTATATTATATTATATTATATTATATTATATTATATTATATTATATTATATTATATTATATTATATTATATTATATTATATTATATTATATTATATTATATTATATTATATTATATTATATTATATTATATTATATTATATTATATTATATTATATTATATTATATTATATTATATTCTATACTATACTATACTATACTATACTATACTATACTATACTATACTATACTATACTATACTATACTATACTATACTATACTATACTATATTATACTATATTATACTATATTATGTTATATTATGTTGTATTATGTTGTATTATGTTGTATTATGTTGTATTATATTGTATTATATTATATTATATTCAAGTATATATTGTTATATATAGATTAGGAAACTTAATCTTTGTATTAGATTAGGAAAAATTGTATTGATCTAGAAATCTATTAGGAGATATTAAAGTTACATATTTATAGGGTTATAATGGAGGATATAATCTCCTAATAGGTTTCTAGATCTATACAATATTTTCTAATCTAATACAAAGATTAAGTTTCCTAATCTATATATAACAATATATACTTGAATATAATATAATGATATTATATTATATTTCTAATACTAAAAAGGAAAGTAAAAATCTTATTATTCTGGGACGAGGGGAGTATTATTTTTTTAATTTTTTAATTTTTTGCAATATTACAAAAGAAAAGGAAATGGATATACATGTCCAAAATATTATTCATTATTTGTCATTTTGGGAATAAAGGTAAAATAAAGTTGGACTCTTCTCGGACAGAGGGAGTATAATAAATGTAACATATAACATATCGTTGTTAATATTTTTAAGAAAATATTTAGAGGCATTTTAATGATACCAAAATTATTAAGATACAATTGATTCACCTTACAATAACAACCCACTTACTATTCTTTACCAACTTTTTCTCTTTTATTTTACTTTTCATATTCACAATATTTTTTTCTTAATTTTCATCTAAAGTCAAACCAGAAATATTGAACTGGAACGAAAGTACCAGTAGTTGGAGGATATTCCCTTCTCTTCAAAATATGAGGCATTTTATAAAGAACAAATGTCAAATAAATGTCTAAAGTTTCGAGGTTATTCGTGGGATGGGGTTTGAAGTTCTAAAACTCGTAGATAACGCCATAAAAATAGGAAAAACTAGTAATTAAGGCATTTTTGACAAAACTTATAGATTTTCTCGTTAAATTAGCATGTGTCGTGCACAAGTGGTATTAACTTAAATTAATGTTACTATTTTAGGGGGAAAGTGAATATTTTAAAAGACTAAAAGTAAATTTTTCACTAATATATAATTCACAAAATAATTTTTAAAAAAAAATATTTCACCAAATTGGTTTCTTTTAAAATAAATATTTCACTAATTTATTTATTTTTTAAAAAAAAATGTTGTAAATTTAATACTTCATTAAATTAATTTTTATAAAAATTTTATTTGAAATATTTATGTAAAAAAGTTGAGTCTAATTACTTATAAGAAAACTAATTTAGGGAAATATTTTTTAAAAATAATATTAAATTAATTAAATATTCGTGAATTATTTTTTCTAAAAACATTGCGAGTTGGTCTTATAAAAAATGCGTTTTTTCTGGCACTTAGAAAAAATGTGTTTTGTGTTTCCCCGTTTGTGCCAGTTCCAGTTTAACAAAGTGCCAGTGTGACAAAGTGTCAGTGCATGTGTAACAAAGTGCCAGTGTAATTTGGCACTGGCACTTTGTTAAACTGGCACTGGCGCTTTTTACACGGGCACTTTTATATACATGAACTTGCACTCTTCACACTGACACTCTGTTACACTAACACTGGCACTTTGTTACACTAACATTTTTTATGTCTCTCAAAAACACAAGCACTGGCATTCAAAAACACATACACTGGCATTCAAAAACACATGCACTGGCACTCAAAAACACATACACTGGCACTCAAAAACACTGGTAATCATTTTTGCTGACTCTCAAAAACACAAGCACTGGCACTCATAAACACATGTACTGGCACTCCAAAACACATGTACTGGCACTCCGAAACACATGCACTGGCACTCAAATTCCCATCTGATTTGTTCTGCAACTGACATTCCAAAACACATGCACTGGCACTCGAATTAAAATGCACTGGCACTCGAATTAAAATGCACTGGCACTCGAATTAAATTTAAATTTGGTTCAATAAACTTCAAACCTGTACTGGGCTGTCGGCGCTCCGGCTTGGACGGCGGCTCCATGTGGCGGTTTTAGTAAATGGGTTTGGTTCAGATGTTGCGAATTTGAATGCTTTGGTGACTATGTATTCAAAATGTGGTGATTTGGGAGGTTTTTTGAGATTTTTGATTTGTTTGAGAGAATTGTTGATGGTGGAGTGGTGCCAGATGTCGTTTACTGCTATCTTGACTGCTTGTAGTCATGGTGGGTTTGCAGGTAAAGGGATGGAGTATTTTTTATTTTTTTTATTTTTTTTTTTGATACGGTGCTCCCGCCTTCGCCGAAGTTAGTCGCTGACCACTAGCTACCGGCCCCACAACAGTGTCCTAGGGAGGTAAATCGCGGATATGCCCAAATCAGCCAGGGTGGCAGCACCCCTTATACTCCTGGCCCCAAGAGAGCCCTCCTACAACGCGGTAGTTGAACTCCCCACACTAAGGTTGCAAGCCCAGCAATGCCGCTTCCTTAACTGAATGGATGTGCCCGGGAGGCTCCTAAGGACCCTGAAACCCAATGAAGAAATTAATCCACAAGGATTTTCCTTGGGGGGAATCGAACCGGTGACCTCCCCTACGGGAAGCCACCCAAGATACCATTGGGCCATGGCCCATTAGGTAGGGATGGAGTATTTTGAGATGATGGAGAAGAGGTTTGGGTTGAGACCACGGTTGGAGCATTATACTTGTATGGTTGATGTGTTTCCCGACGATTGTTAAAAGAGAGGGAGATCGGTGATGGGCGGTTATCGTCATCGTCGTAGTAGTGAATGAATGAATATTTTCCCAATTTAATTTAAGAAGAGCGACGGGTTTTAACGAAATTTAAAACACGTTTTTTGATAAGCTTAACAAAAAATGCGTTTTTTACAAGTTTTTGACAAACATTGCACTAAATTAATATGCCCTAAAATTAAAATCCCTAAAATTACACTAGGGCATTTACCAAAAACTAATTTTAAAAAATGGATATTTAAAAAAAAAACCACACATATTGGATAATATTACATAAATCTCCTTGAATATTAAAAAAAAAACTTCTTAAATATAACAAAAAATTCCTTTTACTTTAAACTTTTTTTAATTTTCTTTAATTTTTAAAATGATATTTATCAGTTGTTTAAAGACTATTTTGTGCTTGGTATTTGGTTAAATAACAGATAAATCAATTAATTAACTAATAAATGCATTTATCAGTTATAAATACGAACTTTTTTCACATTAAAAAAAAATAGTTTTTTTGTAAAATCATAATTTACATATTTTTTTGTAAATTGCATCTTTTTGATGTAGTTTTGTAAAAACTCCATTTACACCTGCCCCTCTCTCTCTCTTCAAAAAACCCACGTCAACTACTATTATATTTGATTGTATGTCTCATTTTTTATGCTTATAAAGGGTGTGAGGATGGTTAACGTGGGTTCACTAATTAGAAGAGAGGGGGAGATATAATTTAAGGAATTCCAATTTTAGTCTGAATTTTTTTAGTAATTTTTTTAAAAAATAATTTAGTAAAATACTTATTTTAAATAAAATTTTAGTGAAATCATTTTTAAAAAACAAAAAAATAAATTAATTTAGTGAAATAGTTTTTCATATTTTTTTTAATAAAGTGAACTATATATTAGTGAAAAAAAATCTTTTAATAAAATATTCATTTTAAACCTTAAATATTAATATTAATTTCAATTCAATCCACATGTGCACACGTGCTGATTTGATTTAACGAGAAAATTTAACATTTTTGTCTAAAAGCCATTAATTCCTAGTTTTTCCTATATTTAGGCACTTATCTGCGAGTTTTAAAACTTCAGACACCATTCATACTAACGGCCACCAATCTTCGGACATTTAATTGTCTTTTGCCCTTTTATAAATACTAAA
This sequence comes from Adenophora triphylla var. japonica, assembly GCA_022495995.1. Classification (NCBI taxonomy): domain Eukaryota; kingdom Viridiplantae; phylum Streptophyta; class Magnoliopsida; order Asterales; family Campanulaceae; genus Adenophora; species Adenophora triphylla. Next base: position 46,183 of record JAFEMH010003675.1, read on the forward strand.
AATCTGTCACAAAACTAGTACTCTTACCCGTGCCAATGGCACGGTGACAGTATGAATTTGATCGGTCCTATAAAAGTGTATAATATATTCTGCGATAGGGAAGATGGAAAGGTCGATTGCCTTAATATATGGTTAACGTTTTATATCATCATCTGAAGTCTTGCTTGATTTGAACTTAATAGTTAAATTGATTAACCCGGTGAAAGAATGCAATTTTTTTGTTAAACTACAATCTTAATATTTGATTCAAGCTCTGAAAGAATTCAAAAATGTTATAAACTTTATGGGATGAAGGTTATATAATATACGTTGTTGAGTTTTTTTTTTTTTTTTTTTTGTTATCTCAGAATAAGTGTTACATTTCTAATAAATATTAACTCGCAATTATATGCTTGACTATAATTCCCGGGTGAGTAAGATTACTTAAATCTAAAAAAATTATAAATTCACTTTAAGGATCACAAAGTTCATATATCTAGTTACGAGTTGCGGGTTTCACTCATCCATGGCTCCCAAAATTTCCTACATTCTCTCTTACATGTTCTTCCTCTCCCTTGTCATTGCTCATCCCTCCCATTCAAATTTACACCACCATTTTAACGACGAAGAATCATCCCCGTCTCCATTTCAATTTTTGAAGGGTTTGCATGGTTCCGTCGACAAAGGTGACAAGGTAGAGGGGCTTAATAAACTTAAGTTTTATCTCAAAACGTTTGGATATTATCTTCGTAACCAGACTTATAGGGATAACAATATTTTCGATAATGAGTTAGAGAATGCTATTAAAGATTATCAACGATTTTACGGCCTTAATGTCACCGGCCGTTTGGATGATAGTACGGTGTCGTTGATGATGATGCCTCGATGCGGTGTGACTGATGGTAGCACCACCATGTTGCACCAACGTGGTCCGGGGAGTCCTCAGTTTGGCCCTGACTATGCTTTCTTTCATGGTAAGAAAATAAATTATTTGTGATAACACATATTTTAATACTCTTAACTATCAAGCAATTAAGGTACCTTATGATAGCAACATATGAAAGTTAATAAAAAATAATAATCATATAAATAGCTAGTACTTTGATGGAGATCAAAATAGTTATTTATTTAGTTTTAATTTTAATTATTATTATGTATTTTCGGATTTATATTTAGTTAGGTTATAAAGTCGTATTTTAGAGTAGATTTATGCAATATTGTGAGGTTTTATATTTTATTTAGGTTAGTTAATTGTAATTCCGAAAATGAGCTTTGATTAATAAAATTTGATATTGAGTGTTTACTCTTTATATCCTAAAAGTGAATAAATTTCTTTTGGATGCCAATTTTTCGATAATCGTGCGCAATTCAACGAGAATTGAATATCCATTACTAATTGAATATCCATTACTGGTAATCGGGCACGATTCAATAGTAATGGATTTATCATTAAGTCTTCCGCTACGTCATACTTGGAATGCCTCTGCTGAATAAAATATGACTACACCAAGAACATAATCCTTGGCTATGAGAATGGTAAAGATCCCATATCGTACTGTAATATGTTAATTATGAATATGTAACAGTAAAAATGCCTTAAACTCAATTTTCTTATTTCTTTCATAATAATAAACACGTACTCCTTCCTTCCGTTCGAAATTGAATATTAAAAAAAAATCAAATTTGCTCTGATCAAGTGCAAATTTGAAATGTTTTTGAAATTCATTTTGGGACAGAGATAGTATTTTATTTTTTGCACTTGCTGTTTTACCACAACGTTTATTAGGAGAACGTTGTTGTACTTCACCGAACACAACATTTACTATAAAAGCGTTGTGGAAAGTAATTTAATAACAACGTTTATTGAAAAACGTTGTAAAAAAAGTTGTTAATGACCTGATTTCTTGTAGTGTGCAAAAATATTCATGTAATCACAAAGCATATCTAAAAGCAATTAGGTGAATCAAGCCTGAAAATAACATAACTAAAATCAAATTACATGAACCAATTTTGTAACTATCTATCTATCTACAGGTAAACCAAGATGGACAACAAAGAGGAATTTCACTTACAGTTTCCAACCAAGCAGCAGCGCAGACGACGTACTGCCACCAATCGCAAGAGCTTTCAAGAAATGGTCGGTTCAAACACCACTGGGCTTCACTTTCACCTACACCAAAGACTACAACGCTGCAGACTTAAAGCTGAGTTTCCAGAGACGAGAACACGGAGATGGTAAACCTTTTGATGGGAAACACGGAGTCATTGCTCATGCGTTTGCACCACAGGATGGGAGAGCTCATTTCGATGTAGAAGAGGATTGGTATTTTGGTGGGGTTTGGAATGTACCCGGAAATAAAATGGATATGCAGACTGTGTCAATGCATGAGATTGGGCACCTTCTTGGACTTGAGCATAGTCGAGATGAGAATGCCATCATGTATCCCATTATTAAGTATGGTACGTCTCGGACTGTAACTGAGGATGATATAAAGGGACTCATTATGCTGTATAGTTGAAATTGATCCAAGCAGGCGCGAATTCAGGATTTTGAAATCGCGTGTATTTGGTATTTTAAAAATATTGTAAACAATAATAACGAGGAAAAATTAAAAAGTTGTGTTCTTAAAGTACATTGATTGATTGAGAATGAAATTAAACCAAAAAAATCATCACTTCAATTTAATGATTTAAATATCATATTTATTCTTATTAAATGTAACTCCCTACATTACTTCACATTGTAATTAATAAAATAAAATAAGTGGAATATAATGTTTTTAACTTGATAATGATATTTATTTTGGCAAAAAAAAAAAAAATTGTCCAAAAGTAACTAAGGGAGAGGAGACAAAATATATTTGAAGAAAATAAATTTAAAAACAAAAAAAATGTATTATCTTAATAATAACAAAAAAAATGTATTATCTTAATAATAACAAAATACAATACAATTTAATCTTCCAGCCGTACGGCTTCTTTTGCCTCCCTCTCATGCCGGTCGGCTTCTTTCGCTCTGAGCAGAAATTACAATTTTGCCCCTGGACTTTCCACTTGGGCATCCAATTCCCGTTATCCTTTAACTAAGATAACATCTTTTTCAGAAGATATCCCTTATCTCCTAAGCAATTAAGCTTTCTTCCCAGTCGCCTCCGTTAATTCCGTTATAACGGGATAACGCTAGGTGACAACCTCCGAATTGTCGAAATCCGAACTTAAGCTACCTCTATCACGAATAGTGAAGTATGCTCAAGTTCTTCTAAACTTAAGCTACCTCTATCACGAATAGTGAAGTATGCTCAAGTTCTTCTAAACTTTAGCTACCTCTATCACAGATAGTGACGTACGCTCAAGTTCTTCTAACTTTAGCTACCTCTATCACGAATAGTGAAGTATGCTCAAGTTATCCAAACTCTAGCTACCTCTATCCACTCGATGGTGACGTAAGCTCTAGTTTCCTCAGGTGACAACCTCCATTAATTGTCAATCAGGTGACAACCTCCATTAATTGTCAATCAGGTGACAACCTCCATTAATTGTCAAAACCTTCAAGGATCCTAGACATCGTTCTTAACCTATCTAGTGATGCTTGAACTACGATCAAGGCTTGATTCCTCCGGGATACGTAGGTAGCCTTTTGTAAAAGGTCCAGCCATTCGACCACTTTGGTCACCCTGTTTCTTCATTACTCCTCAGTGATGAAGTAGTCCCTCATAGAGACTTTGTTATCTGACCACCTAGGTCATTTCTAGCATATCCCCAGTAGGATCAATTGCCTGACCTCCTAGGTCATTTCCTCTTCCATTTTCCCAGCAAGAGACCAGTTTTCTCTTCCCCATTCCTCAGCGGATCTTTTCCGAACTACGGCCTGGCTTGATTCCCACTCGGGATACGTAGGTAGCCTTCCGAAGGTTCAGCCACTCGACCACCTCGGTCTCTCGATCCGTCTCGGCACTCGCCAGATTGGATCCTTTTCTATCGACAACCCCACTCGCCTTGCAAGTGACGTTGCCGAGGGGTTTCTGTAAGTACCCAAATCTGGCTCATGCCTTCCGGTTAAACTTTCCGGCAATTTCGGTAAGTTTTCCGGTAATTCCCCGAACCTTCCTAGTGTTCCGGAAATATTCCGGAACTGTTCCAAATTAATTAAGGGCTAAAAGGAAGGCTTATCCATTAAGAAACACGTTTTTCTTAATTAGGAGGAAAGTTCTAGAATTTGCCACCTTGCATGTTTCTAGAAATGCTGAGTCATTGTGGATAATGCCGCACGGCTGCATTAGCCAAAGACCTCCAGCCGCACGGCTTCATTCGCTATTCCCAGACTGCCTATAAATAGAGCCCTCCTCTACCTATTTTGATCATCAACAAAAAACACAATACCACCACAATACGAAGAATACACTCCAAGAAGCTGCTGGAAGTCCAAGAAGGTGAAGAAGAAGGCCAAGAAACCACCTCCCTCCTCCTTGAAGATCCAAGATCGATCCTTCCTCCTAGCTCCATCCAAAGAAGAAGAGAAAACTATTGGTAACCTCTCACACCCTAATCTTGCATCCTAATTGCTCTATATGAATTAATTTGCTCATTGCATTCATATATTGTTATTATCTTTGCTTGGGACTTGGTAGTTTAAAGATCATATCTTTATCATCCCCCTTCCCCCTTTGCATGCATTAGGCATCCCTTGCCATTAAAAATGTAATCTTTATATATAAAGGTGCATCCTTTGCACCTAAAAAACCCATTTTTACATAAAAATGTCATCTTAATGCATCCTTTGCATATAAAGATCAAGTCTTTATCATAAAATGCATCCTTTGCACACAAAACCTATTTTTCAAGCATCCTTTGCATTAAAGATCATATCTTTATCCTAAATTAGCATCCTATGTTTTTCAAAATGCAATCTTTATGCATCCTTTGCATATTGAATCCCAATTCCTTCATAAAAATGCATCATTTGCATAAAAATCATGTCTTTACATTAAAAAAGCATCATTTGCAATAAAGATCACTTCTTTAAATCAAAAATGCATCATTTGCAATCCAAAATGTCATCTTTTCACTAAAAATGTCATTTTTACATGCATTCCCCCATGTCCCCATTAGCAACCTTGGAACGGACCGGTGTAAAGATCCTATCTTTACATCGTTTCTTCCATAAAGGTTTCATGATCTCTTTAGAAAGGGACAACCTTGAACCCTATATCTCCAATTATCGCTTAAGACGAGTATGAAGCATCTATATGAGCTCGACCGTCTTAAAGCGTAGGATTGATGGGCTAAGGACCCTCCTTTTCTAAAGAACCTCATCTTTGACTATAAAGGGAGTCATTCTCTCGATCACGCAAGTCCCAAGGTTAAAAATGCGATGATCACAAGTCCAAGATGAGGACGGGATCAAAATCCCGAATACATAAAATCCAAGAAATCCCGAGCGACAACCAATAAATGGTTTGTACGTCCGGAAGACAACTTGGGACATTCCCTCCCCTTATTTTCAAACACATGCACACAAGAAAGCACGCAAGCAAGCACGATAAATGGAATCTTGGGAGACTTGCTCCGGCAAGGCACCTTGGGTGAACGACGATCCGTTCTTCCCAAGGGGTAACTTAACCTCCGAACCCATATAAAACCTTTTTTTCAAAGTTTTGAGGTAATCAAAATGGCGTGGCGACTCCGTTTTTCAAATTAAACTGGATGTCTTCAAACTCGCGTGAATCCAAAACACACAAAATTTGGGCACACATTCACAATATCGTCGACGTAGGCCTCCATGTTTCGGCCAATTTGTGAAGCAAAGACCTTGTTTACCATGCGTTGATAAGTTGCTCCTGCATTCTTCAATCCAAATGGCATCATGTTGTAGCAGTAGATGCCTCCGGCTGCTTGAAATGTTGTCTTCACTATGTCATCCTCATGCATCTTAATCTGGTGGTAGCCCGAGTAAGCATCTAGGAAGCTGAGGGTAGAGTGGCCAGCAATGGAATCAACAAGTTTGTCGATTCTGGGAAGAGGATAGCTGTCCTTCGGGCAAGCAAGGTTTAGAGTGGTGAAGTCGACACACATCCTCCATTTGCCATTTGACTTCTTCACCATAACCACATTGGCCAAACATGTTGTATGAGTGGCCTCTTTAATTATACCTGCACTTAAAAGTTTTTGTACCTCAGCTTTTATGGCCTCCTCCTTATCACGAGCAAAGCTTCTCAATTTCTGGGGTCTGGGCTTTATAGTCGGGTTGACCTCAAGCCTATGAACGGCGACCTCTTCCTTGATTCCCTTCATGTCCTCTACTCGCCATGCAAAGACATCATTACTTTCTTTCAGCAGCTCAACGATCTCTGCTCGCTCCTCGTCTGATAGCTGCTTTCCTATTTGAATTTTCTGCTCCGGATAAGAGGGATTTGTGATCACTGATTCTAGCTCGTCAACAGCCTCTAGCTCCGGGCCATCCCTGAACTGTAGGGTCTCAATGATGATTTCCTTCACTTTCTGCCTCTCTTCGGCCCCCAAATGTGGAGCTTCCTCAGCTATCATGTCATCTAGCTTATCAGCGATCTCATCGGTGGTGGCCCCCGAGTTATTGTCGACCTGGAGGCATAGGTTGCCTATGATGACTTGGCCAACCATAACTACATCTGGATCGACCGCTGTGGCTTCGGAGTGACGTGTCGACTCAAGCATGACCTCGTCGTTTGAGTGATAGGTCAACTCCTCCACATTGGTGATCGTTGACAGTCGAGTAGTTTTGGTGACTGACTGGGACAGTTTTAAGTATCCTTCCGCCGTTTCAATCTCCAGTTCTCTTTTCTTTCTTTCTCGTAGGACATGATCTATATATGCTCGAGCTGTGCCTTGTACAGCAGGGGTTGGAAACTTGACTCGCTGATGGGGGATTGACGCCACCATTCCAAGTGTGACCTGACCAGGAATACCAAGGATAGCAGCATAGTCACTGTTCACATCTATCACAATAAATTTTACCTTAGAAACGACCCTGTAAGGGTGCTGGCCTAGGTCGACATCTAGCTCGATCTGTCCCTTAGCGTCGACTCGATGATTTGTGAAGCCCTCCAACCTGCCATCATATCTTTCAAGCTGCTCGTTGGAAAGACCCATCTCCTGGAAGGTTTTGTAGAACAAAATGTCTTTGCAGGCCCCCGTGTCGACTAAGAGTCTGCTCGTCGTACATCCGTCGATAAGACCTGGGATGACGAGAACTTGCTCTCTAGCCGCCATATTAGTTGCCAACTCATGGGGGTAGAAGCTGATCACCTCATCTCTGACATCTCTCCTTGGAGGCACATGTGGGGCTTTGTTGAGTTGAAAGATTTTATGTTTGATGGCTGTGTTGCTGGCTTGCTCTGTGATGACCCCCAAGTTCAATCTGGGTTGCCTTGGTCCCTGATGTCCACCTGCTGGTTGCTCGCCTCCACCAGCTTGAGGCCTTTTAACATAAGCGTCGAGCCTTCCCTGGTCGACCATTCTCTGGATGATACGCTTCAGGCCTAAGCAATCCTCTGTGAGATGACCCGTATCTTTATGGTAATCACAGTATTTGCTATTGTCCCTTCTAAACTTGTTGCCTGGGTTCATTGGGGCTGGTGGGGCCAACTCGACCGCATTCATTATTTCTGTTCGACTCACCGTCAGGGGAGTGAAAACTTCGGGCACCTTCTCCGTCGCCCTGGTCCTGTTCTTTCCATTCTTGTTGTTTCCCCCATTTTTGGCTGAGTCCTTCTTATCATCAGCGACCTCGACCTTGGGGCCTTTCCCATTCTTCTTTTCTTTCCTTTCCTCGGCTAATGCCACATTGTAAGCCTTCTCGAACAACTCATGTCGAGTGGTGACGGTACGAACCGTCAGTTCATAATCCATGTCTGCCGAGGAAATGCCATTCCGGAAGCAATTGATCACCTCCCTGTCAGTGAGATCCTCCTCAATCTTGTCAACCATTTCTTTAAACTTGGTGTAGTAGCTCATGGAGCTTTCATTCTTCCCTTGCACCAAGTTGTTTAAGTCGGTGACAGTCACTTTCCGAGCTCCAGCAGTTGAGAAGCGCTCTAGGAATTTTGTCCTCAAACTCATCCAGGAGGAGATGCTACCAGCTGCCAAACCATTGAACCACGTTAGGGCTGCCCCTGTGAGTGTGCTTATGAGGGCTTTGCACATATTGTCGTCCTCATTGGCGACAAAGCACATCGTAGCTTCTAGGTGTGCCACGTGGCTTTTTGCATTGGTTGCCCCTGAGTACTTCTCTAGAAGTGGCAATCTGAAACCAGCAGGAGGTCGGCTATCGATCAAATCCTTGGATAAGGGTCGAAGAGCAAAGTCAATTCGTTCGACCTTTCCAGTATCATTCTTCTTCTCAGCCTCCCATTGTTCAAACTTCCTTTTCCATAGCAGCCACTCCCTAGCATCGGGTCTGTCTTCTCCAGCAGGGGGAACAGCATTTGACCTTTGACCCTCACTTCTGGGGGGAGTTACTTGTCTGCTTCTCCTATCCTTGTGGGAAGGTGACCTTACTGACCTGACTGGCGACCTGCGCCCGTCATCTCTTATTGGCGACCTGCGCCTTTCGTTTTTGAGTGGCGACCTGAGCCTATCATCCTGGGTGGCGACCTGCGCCTCCCCTCTCTCATAGGCGACCTGCGCCCATTCCTTCCCCTGTGGGATTGGGACCTCTCTATCCTGGCTGGAGATCTACGCCTACTTCTGTTTGCCTCTAGCTGCGTCCTCAGGTCCGACTGTGCCTCCTGCTCCCTGTTCCTAGTGAGACTGACCCTTAAGTCGTCACTCGGAACATGAATGGGTGATTGAGGCCGCACCACCATCCTTTGATCAACGTTCTGACCCACAGTTTCGTTTGGCCTGGTGCTCCTGGCACGCTCCCTATTAGAAATTTGAGATGGGGCCACTCTCTCAGACCTTCTGTCCGCCTGTTCTGCCTCCTCCATTGCCAATAACTCAGCCAGAATTTGAGCTCGCTCCATCAGCATTTCCTTTCTACTCAATGGATTGGATGAGGGACCTGCCCTGTTTCCAATATTCATTTGTCCAGTTGGACGCTTTGGAGGAGGTGGAACTCCTTGTCCCTCCATAGGACGCTTCTCTCTCCTTGCATCTGGCAATCCTCTGCCATCAGCTACACTGTTAGAGCGTGTCAGCTTTCTAAGCATGATGACGAAGAGGAGGAGGAGGAGGAGGAGGCAAATCTGCATTCACATTGGTAGTAGCATTGGTGTTGGCATTCACTTCATTGAATTCATCAGAAGCCTCTGCAACATGCCCGTCTGGGGTTACCATGATTGTGGATTGAAGAGAAACTTCGAGGTCAAGCTATGCACTCGTTTCCCGGCAATGGAACCAAACTGATGCCGCAGGAAATGTGCTTATCAATCTTCCTCCACGTGGCAGGACTGATCACCTAGCTCCTTGACCTGAAATCAGAACCCACGACTAGCCGGATGTGTCTCCGGCTTAGACCCTCGGGCGTGAGAGTAAGTATTTGATGATTGGAGAGCTAAAATGTACTGAATAATGGAATTCTGATAACAAAATAGCAGTTACCTTTGCACCGTTGGTAGTGATGATGTATTTATAGTTGATGTAGGTGGTTTAATGACAGGGCTACATGAGCCCGTGATTTTAGGGACAGTTACATGTAGTGTGAACGTGTCCTGTAATGGTCCTTGATTTGTAGGGAAGCAGTTATGGCAAGAGTTATTGTTTGTACGCCTGTAACCGTTAGGTCGACGCTTGCTTCAGTAGGTCGAGGTCGACACTTGTGTTTGGGTCGACCTGACTGTCGGGTAGAGTTGGATCGTACCCGAAATATGACTGGGTCATAAGGTCGGACTAAGTTAGGTCGGGACCTAATAGGTCGGACAATGAACTTAGTCGACTGATGTGTGAGATGGGCCTTGAGCCATGTAATGATTGGGCCTAGCCCATAGAGAATATGGTGGCAATAATTGCTTGTGGATTGGGCTTTACTCGCTTGGCCCAGCTAGATACTTTTGGTATGTTCACAAACTATATGTATTACATTTGAACTGTAATAACTTATGTATATGAATGTAATAGTTTATACAAGTAAATGTAACACTTTGATAGATGAAATTGTAACATATTTCTATAGATAATGTAATACTTTTACATGTATCATGATAAATTTGAACTCATTGTAACTTATTATTTGAAAACATATAGATATCTATACATACGTGTTACAATTATGTACAAATACTATTACATATAAATAACACGTTTGTTACATTTTATTTATAGTAAGTATTACTTTTGCCAAACGAAAAAAACATAGGAAAAAACAATATTACTTTTCTGTATATATGTATTACTTTAATGTATACAAACTATTACTTTATATGCATACAATTATTACATTATGTTATAATAACTATTACAACATATTTCTATAGATAATGTAATGTATCATGATAAATTTGAACTTATTGTTTGAAAACATATAGATATCTATACATACGTGTTACAATTATGTACAAATACTATTACATATAAATAACACGTTTGTTACATTTTAGTTATAATAAGTATTACTTTTGCCAAACGAAAAAAACATAGGGAAAAACACTATTACTTTTCTGTATATATGTATCACTTTAATGTATACAAACTATTACTTTATATGCATACAATTATTACATTATGTTATAGTAACTATTACTTTTCACAAACCGAAAAAAAAAACAAAATATAAAAATTTTAAAAAAAAAAATTAATAAAAAAATGGGGTTCTTCCTAAATTGTTGTCGCTTCCCAGAATGAATCCCCTTCAAAAACATGAAAAACAAAACCCTAAATGTTGTTTTTATCAATACCAGCGTGCAACATGCCCATAAGCCAAGCCCAAACCGTGACCAATCCAGCCCAAATAACCTTCAGTCTCTCAAATCCGTGCACAATTCGCCAGAATTCGCCTGTAGCTCGCCTGGGTCATGCCCCATGGGCTGGGTCATGGGTCAAAAATGACCCGTCTCATCCATGAGACGGGTCATAGTGTTCTCACATAAGTTTTTATCTTATTTTTTTATTTTTATATGGTATAGGAAGTATTAAGTAGATTTGTTATATCATGCAATTAGTATGAACGATGCTACAAACCAACCATCCTCTGTTTAAGGAGTTAGTTTTGACCGTACATCATGAAAATATAATATTAAAATTATATTTATATTTATTCTTACACAATTAAAATAGAAAAATTAATGAGTGTTGTATTAAAATATAATTATCTTATGTTTTAGTAAATAAAAATATCATTTCGCAATTAGAATACAATAATTCAAATTATCATTATTTTTATGCAATTAAAATACACACTTCTAAAATTAAAACTTTTTAATAATTTTTTGTTCATCAGATTCTTATCATACCTTCATACTAACAATAACTATCCATTTATTATCATTAACCGCACTTTCTCTCTGATATCTCATTTTCATACTCACAACACTTGCTGCATTATACACTTTTCTTAATTTTTGTGTCAGACCATTTTTTGTGCTTTTTCAGATGGGACGGAGAAAGTATATTATAATTGTAACCCTCTTCACGTGCAAGTGTAGATGTGACACTATTTAATCCTCCTTACCTCTCATTCTTATTGTCATCGGCCTAGTTTCCTCTTCCAAAATGGCCTTCAATTTCTTCCCCCTCCTTCTCTTCACGATCCTTTGCCTTGCATCTGCTAGTGTCCGGTCTACACCCGGCGGCTGGGGACCGATTGAGAACCCGAACGACCCTATAGTGGTGGAGATAGGAGCTTTTGCGGTGAATGAACACAACAAGGAAGCGAATGAGAGATTGGGTTTCCAGAAGGTTCTGAAAGGAGAGATGGTAGTGGTTGCCGGAATGAAATACAAGCTTGTCATTGCCGCCACAAGGGGTGGCGGTACACAGCCGAGTAAGTACGAGGTGGTGGTTATGGATGTGCCTTGGAAACATCTTAGGCAGCTCATATCTTTTAAGAAGCTGAGTTAGAAGTTTACTATCCTTATTAAGTTCAGGCATATGTTGAGTTGAGGTGATCCATAAGGAGACTGATGAATAATAAAATGGTTTCTTATATTTACATGCATGCCATAAAGTTGATATTGAAATTAACATTAATTTATTATAGTTTACGCTCCGTTTGTTTCACGGAAAATAACCTCCGAAAAATGATTTCTTGAAAAATATTTTTCGAAAAATGAAAATGTTTTCCGGAAAATGATTTCCGATGTTTGATGAATCTTAAGAAAACATTTTTCGGAAAATGTTTTCCCCCAAACATTCGGAGCCTTAATGTTAATTCTTTTCATTTTTTTAATCCTAAAATTGGTTTAAAATAATTATCTTTTTTGAGCTAAAATGACTTAAAACTCCAAATTAATTTAGTATTTTCATTAATTGTATGTATCTAGTTAAATAATGTAAGAGAAAGATAATTAAAAGAGTAGATTTTTGTAATTGTTTTTATAAACTTATATTAATAATTGAATTTGATAACAATAGTGAAAACCCCAAAAACTATACTCCCTCCTTCCCATCCTAAAAGGTATAAAAGGAATCTAGCACGAAAATTAAGGAGAATGTATACTAGAGTAAGTCTTGTGAAATACTTATTGTATTTTTTAATTAAATTTAATTGCATTTTAAAACATAATTATTGTATTTTACAAATAACTTAAAATGCATTTTACATACTCCCTTCGCCCCACTACAACCTTCTCAGTTACTACTTTTTTAACAAGAATTAAGAAAAAGTGTAGTGGAGTATGTGTTGTGATTATGAAAAGTGAGGTAGGAGATAGAAAGTGGGGTAGGAAATAATAATTTAATTGTTGTTGTGAGTATGACATGTGGGTCTCATTAATATAAAAGTAATTAAACATTTCAATTTTAGAAAGTGTGTAGTTTGTAATCGGACGTGAAATGAGGAAAGTGTAGTTTGTAGTGGGATGGAGGGAGTACATTTTAAATGCATTTTAAAACATTTTTATTGTATTTTTCAATTAACTTTAGATGCATTTTAAATGCATTTCTTCTCACTCTTGGCTGGGTTTTGTTGTGTGGTTCTTTAACATTCATAGGATTGCATGTAAATAAGCAGCAGCTTGCTGAGAGCTGTACATTTGTTTGGTGTAAATTTGTATTAAGGGTGAATGCGGTTTGTTTCAAATCGCGGTTTTAAGTCGAACCGAGTTAAATTGTGTGGTTTGGTTTGGTTTAGTTTGGTTCGGTTTTTAAACATAAGTGGTTTAGCTCGATTTGAGAAATTAACAGACCATGTGGTTCAGTTCAACTTGTGGTTTGGCACTGCTAAACCGAACCGAACCAAATCGTTCAAGAACGAATCGCGGTTTAAAACCGTGAAACCGAGCCATTAAACCGAAACGTGAAACTAATCCATAAACCGAACCGTGAAACCGCAATCCTGACCATCCCTTCAAAGTTTTAGTTAATCTCAGCCATTAATTTTCAAAATGGTTAACAAAAAAAAATTATGGTTTGAAATACCGTTTGGACCGTGGTCTAGATAGCGGTTTGAAACATGGTCTGAACCGCAAAATCAAACCGCGGTTTAGACCGAACCAAATCGAACCATAGCGGTTTGGTTTAGTTCGATCCGAATATTTTTATGGTTTAGCTCGATTTGAAATTTCTCCAAACCGATGCTAGCGGTTTGACTTTAAAATTTTTCCAAACCGGGCTAAACCGAACCATTTCCACTCCTAGTTTGTATGTGTTTTTGTTGTTTAACCAGCTACAATAGGCTGATGCATAGTCAGAATTGCCTGAAACTTGCAAACAAGCATGCCTTAAAAAGTACTAGTAGCAAAGGGAATGAACAAAAAAACCTGACTACAAATGGTCTCTTGTTGAGTTCATCTTCCAAGTACCAAGCCAAACAAACAACATCTATCATATTTGATCAAACCTAATGAAAATGAATACAAGGGATTTCCATCTACATTCATTGAAGCTACAAGAATACTAAATTTGTACAAATTCCCGGCATCAAAGTAGTCCAGAAACTGGCAGATAAAATACCCACGGGATCAAAGTTCCAAGACACGTCTTGACCGTAAGAGGAGTTGTGCATCAAGCATCAGTTGCCTTTGATAGTCTTTCAACATATGCCTGCATCAAGGTAGAAAAGTTGGACATTTGTAAACAACCATTATAAAAAAGGGTTCGGAGCATGACAGATAATGTTCTAATGGGGAAAATTGACTTGCTCAAGAAAACATTTAAGAACGAGAAACACGGGTAAATTCAATATCCAAGCTAACACACTTGGAGAGGGAGCAGACTTAATCCTTCAAGGATCCTTTAAGGGGGAAGATTGCCATATTATGAGTCATTTCTACCGTACTTCTATGAATGAAGATCATTGGCCGATCAAATATTACACAATTTACGATACCACAACACAGTGTACATGGATGATCTCTGTCAGCTAAATAATACAACCCACCCACCCCCTCCGGGAAAAAAAAAACTTGCACCCAAAAAGATTAGAAAACACATGCAGATAAAAACCGAACAAAAATGCATGCAAGACTTATAGTAATGAGTAGAAGTCAGGTGAAAGTACAATGGTTAAAAATGGACCTAAGCCTTTGACAAAAAAGTTAACTGATACTCCCTCCGTCCCACTACAACCTTCCCAGTTACTGTTTGCACGGGAATTAAGAAAAAGGGTAGTGGAGTAGGTGTTGTGAATATGAAAAGTGAGGTAGGAGAGAGAAAGTGGGGTAGAAAATAATAATTGATTTGTTGTTGTGAATATGACATGTGGGTCCCATTACTATAAAAGTAATAAAACATTTCCATTTTAGAAAGTGAGTAGTTTGTAATGAGACGCCCAATGAGGAAAGTTTGTAGTTTGTAGTGGGACAGAGGGAGTATAACACAAAAGACATGTGCTTCATTACAGCATACGGGAAGCCAAAAGGATGGACGTTGAATCAGAGGGCAGCAAGAAGGGAGGGGATCTATCCTCACATGGGATCAGTAGGTGACAAGACAACGATTGCAAACTTTACAGCATTTACAGGTAAAGGTATAATTACCTGAGAAAAAGAAATGAAATGCCAAATTAAGCAAGGGTTATGCAAAACATATAGGCCAGCATGATGCATGTAGAAGCATATCAGTCAAAAAAAAAATTTAAATGACTTTAGAGCAAGAGAAAGTACAAACTGACCGCCACAAGTTTGGTAATTTTGGACTTAGAAAACGACAGATATTGCTCAATTTTTTCTGGTGTTCTTGGGATTTGAATTCCTTGAACGGCACTTGTCACTTTGTCAACCACTTTCTTTACAACAGCCTTGTGGACTTCTCTGCTCACTCCACCTTCCTTCCAAGTGGGTTTCAGAATCTCCTTAACAAAGTCGACAAGTGCAATTTTGAACAGCCGCATTGCCTTTTCATCATTACTGATACTGCCCTCATCAGCATTGCCTCGGGCATCAGAACTTCCTGCCTGAATTTTTTCTTGCTCTTGCTTGCATTTCTCGGCAACATTCTTAACTTCTTCCCTTACATCTGGTCCCAGTTGCTTGGACTTTGTGCTCTTCTGATGCTCTTCACCTGGGACACCACCTGCATGTAGTTTGATGGAGCTGGGAACGCTAGTAGATAGATGAGATAATTGTTCAGGTGGAACCGCATTTTCTTTTCCCATGGAAGAGGAAAGAACACTGGAAGGTTCATTATTGCTCCCAGGCTTTTGGATCTCCATGCTCTCTCCTGCTGGATCATACTGCTCTTTAGACTGCATATCCATACTGGGGGGAGCAAACATAGGGTTAACAGGTTGAACAACAGATGCAGAAGTGGGAAAATAATGCACCGATCCCATGCCATTGTTGGGCTTTAGTGATGCAATTATTTGAGGAAGTTGCCCATTCTGAGATATCTGATTCAGAATTGCAGGAAGGTCAGCAATCTGAGCAATCTGGTTACTGCTTACAACAGTCTCAGACATTTCAGGCATTACCTGTCCGACTCCTATTTCAGGCAGTTCTTGTGCTTCGCCAGCTTCATTTCCATTAATCCTCGTCTGAATTGGTTGAGTCAAAGGAGGATATATGCCATGTACTGATCCACTCAAGCCGGCATTAGGCATATTCAAGGGGTTTAAAGAGATTGTGGGGTCACGTTGTTCATTTCCACCCATGTTCGATTGAGACTGATAACCCATGCTATGACCACTTTGAGCAAAGACTTGATTGGGTGTATGAACTGGATAAGAGGAATCTTCCGAGGCCATGTCCACGTCAAGAACATTAGAATCATCAAAAGTAGCAGGATTGTCCCGCCCGTATCTATAAGAACTTTCAGATACATGTAACTGCATGGCTGTACTAGCAAGTTCATGACCCGATGCATCTCGCATTGTATTTCTTTCATGAGAGGGCATAGAGGCTCCATTGAGTGTTTGTGATCGTGAATGATCAAATACAAGCTGGGCTTCTTCATTGACATCTAATTTTTTCTTACTCGTAAAATCATTTGTGCCCATATACGTATCCGTACTTGCACCAGGAGAAATGTATTCATTCCTCTCAACAGACTTGCCATTCCATTCTGGACGGTCCATTGGTCTGCTACTGTTCTCCCAACCATGACCCCCTCTAGCACCAGAGTGTTTCCGGATAGCCACCGAATCATGAGTCTTAATGTTACCAACAGATCTTTCACCCAATTCCACAGATTTTGTAGCATCAGATAGACCGAGTGCACTTGTCTCATCCCAAGCTGGACCATTCCATGACATATTCTTGTCATCCATGTGTTTATCATAAGCTGCTGAACTGTAAGAATTCAGATTACGAACAGAAGTGTCTTGCTGCCTAGTGGATTTTGCAATATCAGATAAATCTGATGCATTTACGTCATCCCATGTTGGACCATCCCATGACTTGTTCTTCATATCGGCACGTTTCTCGTAAGTTGCTGAATCATGAGGATTCGTATTATGGAAAGAACTCTCACGGCGTCCAGTGGATTTTGCAGTATTTGTTAAGCCTGGAGTTACCTCATCCCATGTTGGACCATTCCATGACTTATACTTTTCATCAGCAATATGGCCCAGCCTGTCATCACGTGATCTTCCATCAACACCTTCTGATATTGGAGCTTCATGAGAAAATCTACAATCTTCACGATGGCATTTCCCAATCAGAAAATACTTGCAAGGGACCTTCCCACTTCTGTTTAGCGGACCTTTCCCATCGAGATTATAAGAGGCATTCCTATTGCCTCTGTAGTGACTATCCCCCGAAGCAACATGGTGTGGATATCTGCACGATGCTCCAAAACGACATGTACCTTTCAGAAATTCTTTACAACAGGATGTGTCTTTCATGTTATCCCTTACATGCAGCTTATCCTCTACATTGTACCTTCTAGGCCCATCAGAAACTTTATTGCGTGGACGATCTGCAGAAGTTCTATTATCATATCTCGAAGCACCTCCATAGTCAGGTCTACTGCTAGACCTCCCTGTAACGTCATTGTCGGAGTGTCTACCACCCCTGGAATCAAGACTCTCCTGATGAAGGAACCTACAGTCACTGCCTCTCTTGCAATGCCCCATGGAAAAATCTCTACATATCCGAGATGATAACCTGGGACCAGTTACCCTGTCGACATTATCATAAGATTCATGCCTATCATCATGAAACGGACTCCTACTCCGCCCTCGTCCACCACCCTCTCCCCTGTCCCAGCTCCTGCTCCTGCTCCTGCTCCTACTCCTGCCCCTGACCTTACCCCTGCCCCTGCTCCTACTCCTGCTTCTGCTTCGGCTCCTACTACCATCTCTATCCTGACTTCGGTTCCGGACACTGCCTCTAACCCTGCCACCACAAATAGTATCAACACACTGGCCAATATAAAGATACTGATAAATGGAAAATATGTAATCCAATATAAAAGACAAACATGATGGAAAACTCTCAAGGTAGAATGCTATCAAATATACTCGGAAGCAAGATATACACATAGTTGCATTACAAGGCATATATGTACAGCTTAAAAATGGCTCACACATTAAACTTCATACTATCAAAACTTGCAGACGTTACTACGATAGCAACGCCTTCGAATTAAACGATAAATGAAGAGAAGTGATACACGCATATATAGAAAAGAGTCACGTAATCCTTATGGGGGCCAAAAAGGACCACTTTGTAATCCTTCTTTTTTCTTTTTCTTTTTTTTTTTTTTTTTTTTTTTTGGGGGGGGTGTTACTTTTACCCTTGATCTGCCTGATCCTTTAAATGATGGGTACAACTCCCAAATGGGGAACAATGGAAAGTGCAACACAAACAAATACTTAATCTGTATAATAGAGTCAATTAGCTTATCTATGTTTGTGTGCTGAGTCATAGGGTACTCTCTCTTTCATGGATTGTGGTAGTGAGTCATATGCTTTTAAATTGGTCTACAAATAACTGATGAAATAAAAATTACGAACCTTTGTGGCTGGCTCCAGCTATCATCCAACGGGCGGCTATGGCGTTGTTGTAACCGTCCATCAAAAGCAGGGCCAGACGGTAGTTTATGTCTCATGTCATTCAAGTCCTCGTCCCTATTTACATTGTTATCGCCTGGTGATGATTCCCAAGATGGCCACGTGGAACAATCATCAGACTTCAATCCATCATTGGCTTCCACATCTGACCATTTTGAAGGATTACCACCACGAAAATTTGAATGACTCTCTTTTCCAGGCCGAAGATGTCGTTCCCTAATGTCAGCCGGAGGTAGAGTCTCTTCTTTCATCCCCCTTTGAGACTCAAAATTTCTGATGCGACTGGACATCGTTTGAATTTCTGGCCAAATATCAATATAACTTTTCTCAACCAAGAAGCAGCATAATCTGGATCAGAAGAAAACAAATTACATTCAAAAGACTTAAAAAAAAAAAAAAAAAAACTTTAAATTTATTCATAAAACAACACACACACATATCCCTGTCTCCACCCCTCTCTATTTATCCCCTCTTAAATATTATTTGGTAAGATACTTCCTTCTGGTCAAGTCAGATGAGCCAATCATCGAAAAGTAAAGCACTTTAAAATCGATACAAATGAATGGTGTTTAACAATAAAACATTCAATTACAGGGGACGGACAACAGACAGTTGGAACTCAACTGACATAGCACCTTTCGGAATCTATATTCCTCAACTGGTGGAAGTAGGCTTCGATAGTAACAGACTTATATTTTTGTTTTTTCATTCTTTTACGCTCAGCTATTTGAGGTATTAAATTTTCAACAACAGATACATACATAATCAGCCAAATATAAACATATACAATCCCTCAAAAAAATCATTTTCATTACCATTAACATGAGGGAACTGAAAAAAAATGTCCACAAAGCAGGACTCCTTGTAATTGTCTCAATACAAGTACAATTGCTTACTTGAGACAATTACATACTAGTTCCTTTGCCTTCACAGACAATCATAAATCAGCCATAAAGTTGGAATATTTGTTGACAGTTCAATCAGCATATGCAAGAATACAATAGAAATGCATACAAAGTACGTGCCAAACAGATAACACTCTATTTCATTTTACTTTGAGGAAGACGATAACTGATGGCACATGAATCAAATTTACGAGGTAAAATGAGCATTTTAATGGTTGGTGTTGATAGCTTTCTTTCAGTGTGTAATGACAAAAGAGTTAAAGTCCTGGTAACAGATAATAATTGTCAGAAAGAATCAAAGATATCTTCTCGTCAGCATATTCTCTTTAGCTGATTCTTAGAAAAGAGACGTTTTCATTAAGCCAGTGCTTTTTCAATCTACACTGGTTTGCCTATCTTTTTAGCACCCTTTAGTTGCATATGCATCAGAAACATTAAAAATCCCAGGGAAAAGTTGACAAACATAGAAAGGTCGTCAACCACATTGTGGTAGGATCAAGAGGAAACTCCATTGCATGTGGTAATGCAGCCAGAACACAGAGTGATCAAGAAAGTATCAAGAGCAGACAGCAAATAGATTGTGGGAAGACCGATGCGAGCTTCTCATTTGGTTCTGATGAAGAAAATCTCTCTTATTATAAATACCTAGCAAGTGTACTAGTTACCAATGTAGTAATATACACAAAGCAAGGGTCGAATCCACAGGGACTAAAGTGAAACAAGTACTCCCTCCGTCCCGGCCGACTTAGGATTTTTTGAAATGGCACGGGGATTAAGGAAAAGGTAAATGTTGTGAGTGTAATTTAAAAATAGGAGAGAGAATGAGTGGAGGGAATAGTAAATTATAATGGTGTTGTGAGTATTAAAATAATGTAGGAGAGAGAATGAGTGGAGAGAATAGTGATTTAAGGTTTCCATTTTGGGCCGTCCTAAGTCGGGTGGGACGCCCAAAATGGCAAAAAGTTCTAAGTCGGCCGGGACGGAGGGAGTATATTTTATTAATGTATTAAAGTAACCAAAAGAAGGGGTTTGATTGGTTTAATTATTAATCTAAGAAAACAAAATAAAACAAGCAAAGAAATCAAGAAACAAGGAATTCATGGATTGGGGATCATAACAATTGTCAGTTTATGCTTTTTATTTCATGTAAAAATGATTCAATCTCATTCTTGGGTTCATTCACAAAATCATGAGTTGGGACGGTTTGGTGTGCAATTTGCAACTCAAATATTCTCTTTTTATTATACTCCAGTTACGTATATATAATAATTGAAGAATTCACTAAGATCAAAAGAATATATGAACCTAAACCCAATTAAATTCAGTTACGTCCTCAATTAGGTCTAAGTAGTAAAATAATGGTCAATTTATCTATGTCCGAGTTACTGTATCAATGGATACCCACAAATTCAAGGGCCAAAAGTATCTTAACTTAAATCTGAAACCCTAGAACGAATTAAGAATATTTTACCACGCAAGAATGAGAGAGATATAGGAAAAATTAAAACCCTAGCATACAGATCAAATTATTGCTTACCTCAATCCACAATTCAAATAAATTAGCCTTGAAATACCATTAAAATAAATAAATCTTGTTCTTGAATCCTATGTACAAGAGAAGAAGAGATATAGAGGATGATAAGAGAGATGAGAGATAAAAAAAAGATATCAAAAACTTGTCTAGGGATCATTTATATAGGAGGAAGGAGGAATTCATAATTTGCAGCCAAAATAGGTCAATTCCTAGTCAAATTAGGATTCTGCCGAAAATCCGTCACTAATTTGTTGCTGATTCAGTTGAAAACACCTTTTAATTTGGTGACTGACCAAATCCGTCACTGATTTCCGTCGCTGATGCTTGGCCGACCATGGGCACGGCCGCTCGGCCACCCTATGCGCGGTCGCCCCTTTCTTCTGCCCAAATAGCGCAGCCACCCTGCTGCACGGCGCGGTCGGCGGCGACTTGGCTTGTTTTCTCGGCCATGGCCTAGTTTTCTTGACCAGCTGCTGCATTTGTCTCGGCCACTCTTGTCTTTAGCCATATTTCCTCGGCCACGGCCTCGCACTTGGCCGGCCATCCCTAAAAATTCCAGCTGCAGACCTCCTACTTCCAATAAATTGCACTTTAGCCCTTGAACTTTATAATTTCAGTTTCCTCCATAATTTTTCATATTTGCAATTTGGTCCCTAAACTTCCGAAACAAGCTTATATCCTCAATTTTCTGCCTAATTGCACTTCAACCCCTGTACTTTCAAAACACATTAAATTTTCAAGGTTTTAAGCATTAAATAAGCTTGAAAACATATCTTTTGGACGAGTAAAATCACATCCATCAAATACCCCCAAACTTATCTTTTGCTCGTCCTCGAGTAAAACAAAACTAAAACAAAATAAAAACTAACTAAATAAATAAAATAAAAGAAAATATTTTTGGATTGTTCAATTCATATAATAAGTTGTTGGCACAACAAGTCTCAGATTCTTCACAGCACACATAATCTACAAGCATTATCATGAACATTGGATTATATTTACATGGATGCATCTAGCTTACAATTCTCCATCACATAATGAAAGATGAATGAAATATGGGAGATCATTGTTTACCAAAATAAGATATTTTATAGAATCACTTGTGTCATGCTCTAAATCAATGATGATAATATGAAACTTCTGCACAAGGGACACTCATATGCATGTATAAACACAACTGTCAACCCGGCTACTCTTTTGAGATCAAAAATGGCTTTATGGCTTGTAATGTATCGTGAAAATTGCGGGCTAAGGTCACAGTTAAAAAAGAAGATAAGGACATACGAAGTCAAGTAGTGAAACTAGAAAGTCTTCATCATACATCCTCACTTTGAAATTTATCACTCCACTCTATGCCAACCCATTGATTCAACCCCCAAACTTATAATTTTGTATACTTTCACACTTGAGGTTGATCACCTTCCTTTCTTTTTGGTCACTTTCTACATTAGAGAGGGCAAGGCTTTTTTCAACTTTTCTTTTCATTTTTTTGTCTGTTCGTTGCACATATATATTACGAAGAATATGCATTCAATATTTTGCTCAAACCCCTCTTTTCAATACATTCATAACCCTTTTCTTTCTTTTCATGACCACTTTTCACCCTTGATTTTTCAAACATCAACCACAATTTCCATTCGTTTTCTAGTTTCACTTTCTTGAAAAGGTGAGAAAATAGTGTATAAGTTAAAAGGTAGGACAATGAGGATACAAAAGAAGGCGAATGGTGGTGTCTAAGATAACCTCCCACTTTGTGAGAGATTCCATTTTTTTCAAGCTCAAAAGGGGTTCTAGCAGAAATTTTTAAAGTAACGAGAAAGTTAAAGGCTCACAAATTGGGTTCAAATAATATAGTCAAATATCACTTCCTGAATAGCCTAATTGATGTGTTATTGACAGCCATGCAAACATGTACTAGAGACCCCGAGAATGCCAAAGTTATCATATAAAGGTCTCCTAAATTGATAACAATGATCAAGAAAAATAGCATGGTAGTGAAAGGTGAAGTAATCATACTTTACATGATTCAATGCAATTATATTCCCATATTGATAATAACACTCAAGATTTTTAAAATCAAAGCTCTCAAATCATCATGGACACCTACCAACATCCCAAAATATGAAAGAACAAAAAATTTTAAATTTTTCTATTTTTTTTAGGGTGACACTATATACACTCCCCTATAAACCCACAAACTCGGAGAAATATATACCCACAATCAAAACATGTTATTTCCTCGTAGCAAAGAGAACTAAAAGGTGTCTTGGGTTCAAAGGATGATATGACACAACAAAACAAAATAAATAAAGCAAATAAAACATACATACTTGGGTTGCCTTCCAATAAGCGCATTTGGTTAAGGTCGTTAGCCCGACCATTACTCACGTTTGGACTTCACTTTTCGTCCTTTGGCCCACTTCATGGTTTCACGGGTCCTTATGTTCAGTTCATGCCCCATATATATTCCTCGAGCTTTGATATTGTTTTTGTGCCCAAGGAATTTGTGAGGTTTTAGCTTTTTGGGCTTCTTATCTTTCAATCCTTCGCCACTTTCTTCACCCTCAAAAATAGGTGGAGGTACAAGAATGATGGAGAAATAATCTTTCACACTTTCAATGGAATGGAGAAGATCTTCATTGAGACATTGTTCATCAATTTGGTCGGGTCCAACCTCATCAACATTAACGCCCTCATCATATTTTAATTTGTCTTACACCCCATCTTCTTCACAATCAACATCTTCATCAACAACCACATCACTAGCATAAGACGGAGAGAGAATCGGTAGTTCGTCACTAATGAAAGCGTCCTCCCATTCATAACGTTCAAGTTGGATAGAACGAGTATCTCTCTCACAACCTCTCAATGCCTCTACTAGTTTAGTAACTTTTGCTTCCAACCTACCTATGGCTACACCTAATTGCTGTTTTTGTTGACGATTTTCCTCCTTCAATCTTGTCAGAGCCCCTTCCCATGATTGCTTTTTAGATTGCGGTGTATCATAATAATGTGGCTCATAATTGTTTCATGCCCGGCTTTAGTGGTTTCCCCTCCATTGTGTTATAACAAATGAGGAAATAATCATATTGTGGTTGTCATGGCTGGAACGAACCCCTTTCTTGTACCTGTGGAGAATACTCTTGAAAATGTCCTAGACGGACAATCATTAGTAGCATGAGAGTATAATCTACAACAGGAACATGCATCTTGTATTATATTGGCACTAAGCGAAGCACTTTTCGCATTGAACATAGCAATCAATTGTTTAACTTGCCCGACCAACTTCTCATTATAATTAGATTCATGTCATTATAATTAGATTCATGCATGACATTTAATTTTCAAACAACTAAAAAAAGAAATAAATATAAAATACTACAAGAAAATTATTGACAATTAAAAAGAAACTAATAAAAGAAAACTATTTACAATACACTAACAAAATTAACTTGTTCGCTACACAAGTCCCCGGCAATGGCGCCAAAAAATCTCCCTCTTATTATAAATACCTAGCAAGTGTACTAGTTATCAATGTAGTAATATGCACAAAGCAAGGGTCGAATCCACAGGAACTAAAGTGGAACAAGTATATTTTATTAATGTATTAAAGTAACCAAAAGAAGGGGTTTGATTGGTTTAATTATTAATCTAAGAAAGCAAAATAAAACAAGCAAAGAAATCAAGAAATAAGGGATTCGTGGATTGGGGATCATAACAATTGTCACTTTATGCTTTTTATTTCATGTAAAAATGATTCAATCTAATTCTTGGGTTCATTCACAAAATCATGAGTTGGGACGGTTTGGTGTGCGATTTGCAACTCAAATATTCTCTATTTATTATACTCCAGTTACGTATATATAATAATTGAAGAATTCATTAAGATCAAAAGAATATATGAACCTAAACCCAATTAAATTCAATTACGGCCTCAATTAGGTCTAAGTAGTAAAATAATGGTCAATATATCTATGTCCGAGTTACTGTAACAATGGATATCCACAAATTCTAGGGCCAAAAGTATCTTAACATAAATCTGAAACCCTAAAACGAATTAAGAATATTTTACCACGCAAGAATGAGAGAGATATAGAAAAAATTAAAACCCTAGCATACAGATCAAATTATTGCTTACCTCAATCCACGATTCAAATAAATTAGCCTTGAAAGACCATTAAAATAAATAAATCTTGTTCTTGAATCTTCAAAATAAATAAAAACCCTAATCTAATATGTACAAGAGAAGAAGAGATACAGACGATGATAAGAGATAAGAGATAAAAAAAGATATCAAAAACTTGTCTAGGGATCCTTTATATAGGAGGGAGGAGGGATTCCTAAATTGCAGCCAAAATAGGTCAATTTCTAGTCAAATTAGGATTCTCCCGAAAATTCGTCACTAATCTGTTGCTGATTCTGTTGAAAACACCATTTAATTTGGTGATGGACCAAATCCGTCACTGATATCCGTCGCTGATGCTTGGCCGGCCATGGACACGACCACTCGCCACCCTATGCGCGGTCGGCCCTATCTTCTGCCCAAATGGCGCGGCCACCCTGCTGCACTGCGCGGTCGCTCGGCCACTTGGCTTGTTTTCTCGGCCATGGCCTAGTTTTCTCGGCCAGCTTCTGCATTTGTCTCAGCCACTCTTGTCTTTGGCACGTGAACTTTATAATTCCAGTTTCCTCAATTTTCCATATTTGCATTTTGGTCCCTAAACTTCCAAAACAAGCTTATATCCTTCATTTTCTGCCTAATTGCACTTCAACCCATGTACTTTCAAAACACTGGAAACATATCTTTTGGATGAGTAAACCACATCCATCAGGTTCGTAATCACAATTTGCGTATCAGGCCTGAAGTTTAAAACTAAATACTCCCCAAGAAAATAAGTCAATAGAGTATTGGCAGATTCTTGAGGCCTACGATCGTGGTGTACGTAAGAAGGAAACATCATGGGAGCTAACTGGCTGCTTACCTACGAGGGAGCTCAATACTTTTTGAGGAGCTAGATAGTGACTTAATACTGCCCACATGGCATGGAGCTCGTTGATACATGTCCTGTTGCACACAACATCATCTGCATTAAAAGGCTAAACCCCTGAACTTGCCGTAGGAGCCACAAATTGACTAGTTCGCATAGCTTGCCAATCCCCACAACTAGGGCAGATTAAGCACTTACCAAAAGGCCAGCCCTAGTTGCTAGACTGGTTGCATGTTAGGCTATAGAACAGCCTATTAAGAACTGCATTTGATCATGCTGACAAGTTGTAACTTGGCAGCAAAAGCATCATGATGCTTGTAGAAAAAAGATTATTACTGCTTTGCAAGGGGTGAATCAAATAGACTTATTGAAGAGAGTTCTATACCGGAATAGCGGAATTTGATTCAACACATTATCCGAACAATTGGCTCATAGCAGCAGATAAAACAACCCAACGACAAGCATCTCTTATCACCCTTGACCAAACTACCCTACTTAACCATTAGCTCCACATTGAATGTCTGAAAGGGCCAGGAATAGAAAGCTATTTGTAATGCAAAACGCTAAACCAACTCCGCAACCATTCCCCTTCTTCTTTCACCCGTGTTCTGTGAGCATCGACCAGTTCAGCAAGCTGATTCTCCAATATAAATCAAAACTCCAAATCCGATCTAAATGGTGCACTGTTTCCGTGAATACACTGATAACTGGACCTGGCTAATTTATACTGCATGCAATGCTCTAAGCAATGTTTGGAACAAAATCACAGACTACATTCTGTGCCGATGGGGTCAAACAAGAGCCCACAGCTGCAGATGATATACATCATCGTATCTGCGTTTCATGCAAATACACCAGCCACATTAAACAGGTGCAATTCCAAATCTACTGCGCAGTACCAAGGGATGTTTGCTAGTTTAAGGAATGTGAACATCAGCACTTTGTTAAGTTGAACAAGTGGTAGTTCAGGATCATGGAACGCGCCTTGATAGCGCCACCGTAGGGATGGACTGAAGCAATGCCACAAGTAAGAATGCTAGCAAAAGGTCAAGTGCCTATGGTGATGGTCTAATATGTATTGAAGTAAGGCTTCTATGGTTTTCACCATCATTGCTGCATAATATGCTCATAATTGGCCACAAGAAGAAAGGTGTAACGCCAGATGCGTTGCCCAGTATCCAGAAAGAATGGCCAGTTTATGCAACACGTGAAATAAGACTTTCCAGTTTGATAAATGACTGCACATGATGATGCCATGTCTTGAAGACAAATCACGTGGCCCACACAAAAAAGCCATCTACACATACAAAAGATCAAAAGAGAGAGAAGATCAAAAAACAGTAACCTGCAATGCGATATACTAAGTCACTATAGCTTCGGTATATATTAATCTTAGAAATCCAAAACTTATTTTCATGCTTAGATATTATCTGTCACATGGTGCATAAACAGCAACACAGGTAACAGGCAAAAGAGTGTAGAAGGTAGAACATCTAAATGGTTGTAGGAAGAACTATTTGTGTGTACATGATAGTAAGAGCATCTATTAGTCCTTTGACCGGCTACCAAAACTCGCACCAAAGAGAAATATTTATGCTAGATAGTAATAGTGAATTATCGTTGAATGGTGAATTTTTGAGAACCACATACTATGCCTCATACCTAGAGAAATGAACTGAGGTTGTTCAATTCTTTCATTCGGTCTAAAGCACTTATCTTCGAAAAGGCTGGTCACTGGTGATAATCGTATGGGCCCTCCTTGTATATACAAGCCAATGATATATTCTGTCTAAAAGCGCAAGGAAAGTGGGGAAGTGGAAGTACAAGAAAAACAAGAATTCCTATGATGAACCAAGATCAACACCTTATGGAAACCAAAGAAAATTATTAGTGTCAAGTAGTATAGAGAGGTAAAAAAACCCAACCAAGGGGGCGTGAATACAATCTAAAACAAAAAAGGAGCAAAGGGGAACGTTTGTGAGAAATTTAAGCAAGTGAGACAGTTTGAAGAGAAGCAAGAGCTCCCAAACTCCATCCAATCATCATTCTTCTTTGGGATTCACCTCAAACAAAGACAATCACGCACACTTATACAAACTAGTTTAGAGGAATGCAAATTTCTCCAGCTGCAGGGCACGTCCTACCCTAATATCAACAGTACCAACTCATATCGTTTGTATGATCATTGTTGGCTAGTTTTCCAGCTTTCTCTTCCTTCTATAAAATTATTTCTATTTTCTTAGTGCTACAAGCAAAGCATTCAAGACGAATATTAAAAAGCATAAAATTCCATTTCAAGCAATGATATCTCTTGCTACAAGTAAAATGAAAGGTCTTACTGTCAATAATTATGATGGATTATCATATATGCATGTGCTTGGCTGTCTCATATATTACCCAAAAACCCAATGGAGAAAAGCATATCTTTCAATATGACCAGCTAATCGGCTTAGACGAGTGAAGGCAAAAAAATTGATTAGACTTGCATCCAACAACTTAGTTATCCTAGTATAATCACATCCAGTACTCTTTATCATATATTCAAAAACACATATATTTCAACCAGAGGAATGATAACATCATGTGATCACTGAGCCAAACAACCATGACAACTGAATGTGGGTCATCCCCTTGCATGTCATGCAAAACTGAACCCACGAATCTAAAAGATCCAGCTTAAAAATTAGACGTAAGCATGAGTCTTCAGTCTTCACAATGCTACTTCTGACTTATACTGTACATGGAAAGACCCCTCTGGTGTCCTCCAAAGGTGTCAATTTTCTTGTTACCTACACATACTATGCATGATACTAAATAAAAAAACATTCATCATTCCATCCATATATGCCCCATTTTTTATCAAAAACATGTTCAAAACAGAAGTTGTCCATTGAAGATAAGAAGTTGTCCATTGAAGATACCAAAACCTCTCTTTAATCAGCCACAAATGCAGTTTGGAATCCTCGATCCACACTAAGTAAGAATACAAGTCAAAGTTGTGTACTCAAAACACAGTTCATATATAATCAAACAAGGCCACACCTATCATATAAAAGCTACAAATCTCGAGCTCACAAGTCCAAACCAATCAGCAAATTAATACACTCCACACGAACAAAAAAAAGAAAGCAAATGAAAACCCTAGCATGAAAATCAACAGAAAACACCAATGACTTCCAAATCATGAACAAATTTCAAACTTTACATTAAAAAACATTAATTTATAGAGATATACATAGCAAAAAAATGAGAAATTGATAAAGTTGAAGATGGGAGCTAACCTGCGATCAAAGTGAGACGGGATCTAGGAGCGAAGCTTAAGAAGTTGTGAGTCGAGTGAGAGGGCGAGGGCGAGTATGGGGAGAGATAAAATGAGAGAGACGAAGAGGACGGGTGCGA
The DNA here is from genome assembly GCA_022495995.1 of Adenophora triphylla var. japonica. Taxonomy (NCBI): domain Eukaryota; kingdom Viridiplantae; phylum Streptophyta; class Magnoliopsida; order Asterales; family Campanulaceae; genus Adenophora; species Adenophora triphylla. Next base: position 75,568 of record JAFEMH010003675.1, read on the forward strand.
TTAGGTCATTGAATTGTATAGCGAGTCAACGGGAAATAGGAATTAGCCAATTTGGGGTTGAAATCTTTGGGTCAATTGCAATTTCATCCCCTCACTTTTATTCACTCCTACCTCATACCTCTCGTATCTCCGTTACATGGATAGGGATGGCAAAAAATTCATCCGCCCCGAACTCGAAAAGACTCGCCCCTAATAAGTCGGATTTAGGATGCAAATTTGATAATTAGTCGGGTTTTTTGAGGGTTCGGGCTTGCACCAAACCCGCCCCAAATAAATATTTAGAGTTCCTTTCCTCTTCTCACTTTCTAAGTTGCAATCACAAGCCCTTTTTTTATATTTATTTTCTGTTCTTTTATTCTTTTTTATATTTATTTTATGTTATTTTGTGTCAAACTGAATATTTTTTCGAGATAAACGGGGCGGGTTCGGGCAAGGCATAACACGGGGCGGGCGCGAGTTCGGGTAATGATATCTCACTGTAGGGCGGGTTTGGGAAATGAAGAACCCGTACTGAACCCGCCCTTTGCCATCCCTATCCCTCCCTCTCCTCCGTCTCGATTTAACGTTTTTACTATCTTCTCCGTCTCGATTTAACATTTTTACACTCTTTTTTAGTCTATCCTTATTTAATGTTTTTAGTTAATCTATTTTTCAAAATGGACAGTGAGACCCATTTTTTATCCTCACAATAACAATTCAATTATTATTTTCTATCAACTTTCTCTCTCCTTCTTTACTTTTCATGCTCACACCATTTATTTCTATGATCTTCATGCAAAGTCAAACTAGAAACATTAAACTGAGACGGAGGAAATAATAAATATAGACCCTTTTCTTCCTTTCCAAAATAAATATTGTACTCCATCCATCCGACTCACTCACTTTAACTTTAAGAGTTCTACTTTTTTTTTTTTAACTTTAAGAGTTCTACTTTTTTTTTTTTGTCGACTCACTTACTTTAATTTAAGACTCCGTTTGTTTAGCGTAAGATATTTTTCGGCAAAATGTTTTTCGAAAAATGAAAATGTTTTTCGGAAAATAAGATAAAAATGAAGTTTTTTCCATTTTCTGGTGCGAAACAAACACCGAAAAATGAGGAAAATATTTTCCGAAAAACATTTTCCCCCAAACAAACGGAGCCTAAGAGTTCTACTCTTTTTTTGTCTGTCACAGACTAGGAGTCTCATTTCATAAATGACAAATTTTGAATAGTGTTTCGGACATTTATATCATTATAATGTAAATATATTTACAAAAAATTATTTATTATGCCTTTATAATGTTAACATATTTTAAAAAAAAAATCAAAAAGAGGTTTTATCATAAATGTTTTGACTTTTACTTTTTCTCTCCTCTAATATTCTACCCACTTGCAATTTTTTATTCATTTTTTAAAAAAAAAAATTTAAGAAACGTGAAATACTACCCTAGTACTCTTGAAATGGGACGGGGGGAGTATTTCTTTTTTAAAAAAATGAATATCTATCATTATTTAGTCTACTGAAAGTTGATAGAAAACTTATACTCCAATGTCCACCTCTATACTTCTATTAACTTACATTTTCACCATTTTACTTATCAACGTCAACATGAAGAAGGGGTTAAAAATTAAAATAAAAAAGTTATCAATTTCTATATTAATAATAAATAAACATGAAAAGTGAAAAACTACACAAAAAATTACATATTCTCTCAAAATATCATATATAATATAAACAACAAAACTATTTAGAGGCTCCAGAAAAGGCCACGTCAAAGGCCACGTCAGTAATTCCATTTCCAACTCATTTTTATTCCAGATTTTAATTAAAAAAATATAGGCTTTAAAATAAAAATTCCCTCTAAAATTCGGATAATGCAATTGAAATTTATGATAAACTGAAATATAATCATAAATTGTTTGGTGCCCAAAATTCGGATAATGCAATTTAAAATTTTGATAAGATATATCTATCTTTAAAATTCGGATAATTCAATTGAAATTTATGATAAACTGAAAAATATAGGCTTTAAAATAAAAATTCCCTCTAAAATTCGGATAATGCAATTGAAATTTATGATAAACTGAAATAAAATTCGGATAATGCAAAAATTCTGATAATGCAATTGAAATTTAGATAAAATTTAAAATTTTGATAAGATATATTTCAATTTTCTTCAAGATTTCATTTTGCAGTTTCTTGGATCTACTGTCATTGGCTAATATATCTTCTGGCTGCAATAGTCAGGTGGCAAGACAGAGGATGAGTGCAGTGGAGGAAACACCAGACCATCTCCATTGAAGAAAAGCATTGCTTCACCAGGGTCCGAACTTTTCCGTTCAGTAAGAAGTGATCTGTCGGACCCACAATCATGCCAGACTGTCACATTGGCGGATCAAAGCCCGGCAACTGCTATTCCATCCACCCCATTCAGATGCAACTCGCAATAATATCGGGTATTTTTCAATTCCATTGTTTCTCATGTTATCCTACTGGTAATCAAACACCTTATTTTCCTTTTCTCCTCTCTTTTCAGTGACCAAACTAACAAGAGACCTTTAGGACTTGCCTGTTTCATTTGTGTTAACATGGTATTTTTCTCCATCTTTATTCTTTGTTATTTTTCTTCCATTATTTTCTTGCCCATTTTCCCAGAATTCATTAATATACAGTCCATTGATGATGCATCGCAGGAAACTGAAAAGGGACCCGCTGGTTCAATGTATATACTCTATCATCATCACTGACGAGTCCGTTTTACGTAATGTGTGTGTATGTGTCCACCTACTGATACTGATGTAAACAGAAATGAGTTTGTGATGTTAAGATAATTCAATTAGGTAAAGGAAATTGTTCCCAGAATGTGGATTGTTCAATGATGTATACAGTGTCTCTGAGAACAGATTTCTATAACATGCTTATTTGCCCTTGTTTGATGGTGGTTTCTTGGTATGCAGTTGATGTCAAGTGAATTCGTAATCGTTGCTTGGCTCTTCTACTTTGATCTAACGACTATACTTCATTTATGATGACAGTCATAATAATAGTAGATCACATAAGGTACACAATAATGGTTAAAAAAATTGATTTCGTAGTTGCTGATATGATAGTCATTTAAATTTAATAAGATACACGATATTGGTTTAAAAAAAATTGATTTTGTAGTTGCTGATATGATAGTCATTTAATGTAATAGCCGTAATAATTCATAATCGTCAGATTATGAGGTAATTTGTTTGGTCAAAAAATAATTGTCGCTTTTTAGCTTTTCACCAATTTTAAGAAAAGCAATTATTATTACACTTTAATAAATAAACTACCAAATTTATTCTTATTTATTATTTATCTTTTCTAAATTTCACATATTAAAACAATTGATATAAAGATCCAAGTTCCAATGTAAGAGTAAATGTGGAAATTGAATAATTTCAACTCAAAAGCTATAATTATTTTGAACCAAAACTTATTTTGAACCAAAACTTGTGTCATAAAATGACTATTATTTTAGATCAAAAATAGTAAATAATAATGGTACGGAAGATGAAGATATGATTTCGCTAATATGATAGTTATCCACAATGTTATATTTCGCTAAAAGAAAAAAGGATAGTCATCTAATGTCATAGCTATAATAATTCATAATTGTTGAATCATATGAGTACACAATAACGATACAGAGTACACAATAACGATACAGAAGATCTTACTATAGGCCGATCAACCAATATATACAATGTAATTTCATTTTTTTTTCAAATAATGCAATATACTCGTAAGTAGTGACAGATATGAGAAACGTTCTTATACACTTATTTTCAAATAATGTAACAAACTTATTTTTTTACTAGCGGTGCCAAAAAATTAACAGAGATGATGGCATGACACTGCCACATCAAAATCACGTCAGTAACATATTAGTGTCACGTCATCAAAAATCAACATGAGTGTTGACTTGATGCTGCGCACACTGCCATGTTATTATCGCCTTTAGATTTTTAAATCCCTACGTAAAAAAAAAAAAATTGCATTATTTAATAACAAGTAAAAAATTTGTTGCACATATCATATCATATATAATATATATAGCAAAACTATTTAGAGGCTCTAGAAAAGGCCACGTCAAAGGCCACGTCAGCAATTCAATTTTCAACTCATTTTTATTCCAAGTAAGACTTGATTAAGGGCATTATTGTAATATTATTAGTTAAAGTTAATTTGCAATTTAAAATAAAAATTCCCTCTTAATTAGAAGTTGATTGTTTTAATCAGTTTTGAAATTTTGAAAACTAATGGTTACCTAAATTTAAGCATAATTTTTGAATAATTCAAACTCTTTAGATGATAATTGTGGAGATATAATTATTAGTAATTTTTGAAATTTAAAATAATTAGTAATTTTTGAAATTAAAAATAGATACCAGACTAAATTTCAATTTAACCATAAATTTCAATTTAAAATAATTAGTAATTTTCGAAATTTAAAAGACATGCCAAAATAAATTTCAATTTAACCATAAATTTCGTATACAGTTTCTAGAAATCAATAGAAATTCGAAATTTAAAAGAATTAGTAATTTTTGAAAATTTAAAATAATTAGTAATTTTCGAAATTTAAAAGAGATGTCAGAATAAATTACAATTTAACCATAAATTTCGTATACAGTTTCTAGAAATCAATAGAAAATCGAATTATTTGAAAATAAAAAGTATTATTCATTTAACTTCTATCTAAAATTGAAACTTGGATGGATAAGTGATGATTTTAAATTCATCTATCTTAAAAACTGATAAGAGATAATTTGACAATGTATTATCGGTTAAGGATACAATTCATATCCTACTAAATATACATAAATATTCGAAATTATCCACTGTTGAAAATCAGTCCCTGCTTTACCTGCGTCAATATCATTGTGTCATCAGCGCATAATGATTACTCGGTGAAATCAAATGACTACCCGATGATAAGTCCACTAAAAATAAAAATAAATTCATTTAAAATGATAGTAAAAAAATAAATATAAAATCATGCATTCTTATAATTTAATTTTATACACATGATATTAATGGATATGCTAAAATAATAATAAAGTAAATAATAAAATTACCATTAGAAATATCCGCCAATGGTAATCGTTGAGAAGATCGTTGCGATAAATTAATGGAATCGTTGTCCACATCAGTAAGATGCGTTTTTCTTTTCATAGATGATCTATACATTTGTATAATCTAAAAAAACTCAAATATTAATGAACATATATTTAGATAATGTTAATAATTTAACAACAGTCTAAAAATAAAATAACAAATCATATACTCCCTCCGTCCCAGCTCAGTGGAGACTTATTTCCTTTTTGATTTGTCCCAGCTCAGTGGAGACTACCCAAAATGAAAAGGAATCTTCACTATTCCCCCCACTCAGTCTCTCTCTAACTCCATCTACTCCATTTTTACACTCACAACACCAATCAAATCACTATTCCTCCCACTCATCATATCTCCTATTTAATATATCCTACTCACAACACTTTCATTATTCCTTAATCGGTATGCCCAAATTTTTGGTCTCCACTGAAATAAACTGAGGGAGTATAATATATAGAAAATAAGTTATAAATTTTATTTATTAAAAAATTTAAGACGAAATTTTACATTGTATAAATATAACTTTTACAAAAAATTAAAATAAAAATATAAAACATAAAAATGAAATAGTGGAATGGGATATTTGCTAACACTCCATTTAATCTAAAAACAATACACAGAGTATTAAAATGTACTAATGTATTAAAGATAATACTATGTATGATGTATCTATCTATATAGAAGTTGTATGTACATATTTTATGTCTATAGTGATGTGGCTTTACAAATGAGAGTTTTAACAAAAAATTATCCACATGAAATCACTATATCTCTTTTCACCAACTTTAATATATATATATATACACTACTATGTAACATATCAGTAAATATTTGATGTGAAATATCATTAATGACCTTTTGAGGTGATGTGAAATATTGAATGGGCATTTATCAAAAACTACTTTTGAAATATGAATATCACATAAAAAATACCCGGACAATTTAGATATTACAAAAAAAAATCTTTAAATATTAAAAAAAAACTAATTTTTTTTAGAAAAAGGTGCCTTGAGGGCTTTTTATTAACAAAATAATAGGTAAATTTTTACAAGAGTGAAATGGAGCCTTAACCTCCAACTACCATTATAAATTTGAAAGGCTAGCCTTTGAGTACCACAGTAAGTCACTTTCCCTTTATGAATATGTGCCTCATTTGCCAACCTATCAGTCAAGCTACACTGTTTCCCTCCATCCCTCCCTCCCTATATACATATAAATGATCAATTCACCAACTCCTTTGTATATCTCTTTCAAAATAACCACTGCCACACTTACTAATCAAAATTGTCATTTTAATATGAAATTTGAATATTCAATTAAGCATGGAGGGAGTATATTTTAAAGCTAGCACTTCCCAGAGGACCTAGACATAAAATATGTACATACACCGTTATATATCCACTTTTTTGTTGATTTTGCTTTTTAACAAATGCTTTGTTCATTGAGTCATTACGTCGAACACTTGGAGGGCTTTATCAATAAGATCAGTTTTCACTTAAGTTGAGATATGAGAACGATATATTAGGCGATTGTTACCAAGAAGTTTGTATTACGGCTCAAGGTAATATGTTATTGAATTTTGTCAATTTTGAAGTATTTTCATTATAAAGACAAATTCTAAAAAAAAAAAAATTGTTTATATATATATATATATATATATATATATATATATATATATATATATATATATATATATATATAATGTGATTTTTATATAAATTTGTTAATTAATTTAGATCTAAGATAATAATACTTGATATACAGGTATTGGTGTGAACCATACAAATGAAAATCTTACTCCTAATTCAAGTCACGACCGTGGATCTATATGTATGATTTTCTTTGTTAATTTACAATATTTTTCCTATTTTATTTTTATTTTTATTTTTAATTTCTTAATAATCTTTTATTAAAGAATAATTATTTTTCTTATTCAGCTAAATTTACGAGCATAGCATCAAGTGTACATAACACTTTCCACGGCACGCTCCTTGAGCCAAAAAAAATTGGACGACCGAGAAAAACTATTTCTTCTTCTTTGGATTCTATTACGACAAATTTGTTAAAAGACGGTGAAAAAAGAAAAATCGGAGACCAAGAAAGGTAGGCTTCTATTTTGGAATCTTCAAAGATAAATTTGGATGTTGATGGATTCACTTCGCAATTGAAGTTGAATTAATGAAAAAGCGTCCTATATCCGGTAAGTTATATGTTTGATTTATTAGTCAACTATATATTTTAAAGAGCTAAAATAAATATATTAATCGTTCTCAACATTCTTTTGACATTGTAGGAACAGATAATGTAACAAAGAGCAAATAATACAACATTATTATCTCCTACTGTGAATTTAGGTAATGATTTTTTTTAATTGTTCAATATTCGATGTTTTTAAATAAAACTATTTATTATTACAAATTATTATTCAATAGTTTATGATAAAATATTTCATTAATACTAAGTCATATATTCCATTTGTATACAGAATCCGCGTTAATAAATAATTCTCGCATGCATGCGACAACAAGTGAGTCGTTAATAAATCGAGAGGAAAAATCCAAGAAAGCGCGCGTCGGTAGAAAGCAAAAAGATTCGGACGAACAATATAATACAGGTGTTTATTATTTTTTTTTCTCAAGTATATATTATATTATTATTTTCTCTGTATAGCCAATGAATTACTAACATAATTTAAATATTTATCAATATATTGTAGTTTATGGGGATATAGGCGATTCGGAGTACGAATGTGCGAAATGTGGTGCGATGTTCTGGTATGATGAAAGGTTAAAAAGTACGCAAGCATCAACACAGCCTAAATTTTCATTATGCTGCATGAATGGAAAAGTTCAGATTGACCCATTAGTGCAGCCACCTAAGTTATTGAGTGATCTCTTAGAGAACAAGCATGAAAAGAGTAAAAATTATAAAGACAATATTCGAGCGTACAATTCTATGTTCGCATTCACTTCAATGACCGGTGCAGTTGACCATGGCATAAACAATGGTCGTGGTCCTTATTCGTTTAAATTGAAAGAAAAGAATGATCATATGATGGGTTCTTTATTGCCTAATGACGGCCATCCCCCCGTTTTTCTCAGCTTTATATCTATGACACGGATAATGAAGTTAAAAATAGAATTAATGCTTTCAGGTACGTTTTTATTTAATTATTCGAGAATTCTAATGTATATTACATACTCCCTCCGTCTCGGCAAGAGTGTCACCCTTTTAGGGGTGGCACGCAAATTAAGGAAAAATGTGGGAATAAAAAATGTTGTGAGTGTAATTTGAAAATAGGAGAGAGAATTAGTGGAGAAAATAGTGAATTTAAAAAGTGTTGTGAGTGTAGAGGAGAGAGAATTAGTGAAGGGAATAGTGGATGAGATAATAGAATATTAATAAAATATTTCCTTTTTAGGAAAGGTGACGCTTCAAACGGGACGCCATTTTGGGTAAAAAGTGACACTTGGGCTGGGACGGAGGGAGTATATTGTATGACTATCTTATATTTATATGTCTGATTCTTTCACACAAGCAGGAAAGATAAAGATAAGCCTTCTTCGTTCGATGAGTCAATTGTTGCTGATTTGAAAAATATGATAGATGTGCATAACCCTTATGCACAGACGTACAGAATGGCCAGAGCACATATTGGAATGAAGAAAGATATTAAATTGAGGCTTATAGGAAAGCGGGGTAGAGATGGAAAACCGTTTAATATGTCGACTGGCCTCGTAGGGCGCTGCTATAATTGAAGGGGATATGGATGATTCGGGTGATGTCAGGGACATTGTTATTGAAAAGCGAGAATGGGGATCTCAAACATATTCATGAATTTGATAAATCTTACCTTCCTCTACATTATCCTCTCGTTATTTGTATACGGTGAAGATGGATATTTCACGGTACATTCCGAGAAATAAACCTCCAGGGCAAAGAGATCAAGTTTGTCAATAAAAGAATTTTTATCTTTTCGACTTCAGAGAGGATAAGAGAAAGATCACTTATGAGAAGCGGTCGGTTCTTTGCAGCAAAGAATTTATGGTTGATGCATATGTTATGATGGATACACAGAGGCTTCAATGAATACGTTATAATCAGCCTACTCTTCGGATGGAAACTTATAAAAATCTGTCGGATGCATCGGTAAGGGGAGATACCGGCGAAGCATCTGGGAGACGAGTTATATTGCCATCCTCTTATACCGGCGGGCAGCGGTGGATGACTCAAAATTACCAGGATTCTCTCGCTATATGTAAATGGACTGGGTATTCGTCACTTTTTATAACATTTACGTGTAATCCTAAATGGCCGGAGATTACGAGATTCTGTAAAAAATATGGCATTAGGTCTGAGGATGGGCCTGATGTATTAAACGGGGAAATTGACATTAACCTTCCTGATGATATATTGATTCGTGAGGTTTCAGATCCTATTGCAAAAATAGTCGAATCTATATATCCTGACTTATTACAAAATAAGGATGTCAAAGGATTCTTCCAGACTAGAGCTGTGCTTGCTCCAACAAATGAGATTGTCGATAACATAAATGATTGTCATGTCACTCTTTCCGGAAGACGAAATTGAATATATGAGTTCTGATGCCATTTGTAAGGATGAGGATGATGAAAATGGTGCTGAAGATATATTTTCACCTGAATTTCTAAACACTATCAAGTGTTCTGGATTGGCAAATCACATTATTAAGCTGAAGGTAATTGGGTGCATAGTAATGCTTTTGAGAAATCTTGATCAAGCTGCTGAATTGTGTAGCGGCATCAGAATGATTGTCACTCAATTAGGTAAATACATTAATTTTTTATTTTTTATATACATATAATTTAATACTTAATTTTGTTACATATATGTAGGTAAGCACGTAGTCGAAGCCAAGATGCTTTCGGGAAAGAATGCTGGCATGAAGGTGCTTATTCCTAGAATGATAATGTCTCCATCAGATGTGACAAAATTTCCGATAAGATTCCAAAGAAGGCAATTTTCACTTGCCGTTTCTTTTGCTATGACAATCAACAAGAGTCGTGGACAATCTCTTTCCCATGTAGGACTATATCTTTCACAACCGTTTTCAAATACTGACAACTTTATGTAGCATTTTTCGAGTAACCAAAGAAGAGAGGACTTAAAGTTATTATTTGTGATTCTATGCTCAAACATATGACAAGACGAATGAATGTAGTCTACAAGAAAGTTTTCGACGGTACTACGAAAATTTATGTCGCACAATTTGTGGTTAAACAAAAGTATTGCAATTTCTTATTATTTTCTTTGTTTTTATTTTGTTTTTCTTTAAATATATAGGAGATGGAAGAGATTATGTTGACACTTAGGCACACACTATTAAACTCACGCTATTGTAACCATATCTTTTCATCTTCCAAAGTTGTAACACTAAAATCTTAATAATGTTTTTTGGTTAGGCAGGGACCTAACCTCCCGTGGTTTTGTGCCGGCGAGATAGTTGTCTCAAGGGCTTTCCACGTTACATCATGTGTCAACATCTTTTTTCTGTATTAATTATACTCCTAATATCCGCTACATTGATTATCAATTTCGATTTATATTGTTACTTAAAAATCAATTAAAACACATAAATAATTATTTACTTAATCAAAAAAAAAATTATTCACCGTCGGGTACCGACGGGTTACTGACTAGTATGATGATAATAATAAAAATAACATGTTGGTAATTATTATATGATAAAATTATATATGAGTATATATTATTTAGAAAAATTATACTAATAACTACTCTCTCCGTTCCGTCCGAAAGGGCAAAGTTTGTGTCTTACACGGGAATTAAGAAAAGTGATATAGGAAAGAGAAAAAGTGTATAGTGAAGTAAATGTTGTGAGTGAAAGGTGATATAAGAAAGAGAAAGTGAAATAGGAAATAGTTAATGGATATTTATTGTAAGAGTATGACAAGTGGATTCCATAAATAAAAAAATTTTCATTTTTAAATTATACCCTTTCAAATTAAACTCTCAAAAAGAAAATTTATGCTTTTTCAGTCGAGAGGAGAGAGTATTGTCTAAAACAATACTCCCTCCGTCCCAGACCAAGGGTTCATCTTTCCCTTTTGGGACGTCCCAGACCAAGAGTTCATTTCCAAAAAAGGCAAGTTTTTGAATATATTAATACCCATTCATTATATCCTTATACATTCTCTCTCCTATTTCCTACCACACATTTAACTACTATTCCTCTCACTCATTCTCTCTCCTATTAAATATTTTTAACTTTTACATTCTCTCTCATATTTCCTACCACACATTTAACTTTTATATTATCTCTCATACTGTATTTCCTACCACACATTTAATTACTATTCCCTATCTCACATTTAACTTTTATTCATTTTTTAAAAAATTTCTTAAGAAGCGTGAAATCCCCCCATATACCCTTGGTTTGGGACGAAGGGAGTACAATCCTAAACAGTAAGAAACGATTTTATTTAAAGTAATACTAAAGTAAAAAAAAAAATCTCATAATTTTGATCACAAGTATAACCGGCTTTGATTGATTTGATGTTGCATTTGGGGGTTTGGGGGCTTCATTATTCATTAACTATGCATCAAATCAACCATTAATTTGTAACCAAAAATTAGTGAGATTTTTTTTGTGCTCTTATCATAATCATAATCATGACAATGAAGACAACAATAATAAATCTTTAGCCTACAAAAAAATTAAGGTCGAATAACATGAATTCTCACATATAATCATCGTAAAAAAGAGATGTAAAAATACGATAGAAGAAGAAAAGAATAAATATTAAAAATAAAAGAACAAATACAGTATATAATATATAATAGATAGGTAAAAATAATAATATTAAAAATATCAACCCTTGTCACCCATAATAATTTTTGCTCTCCACTTCGATCTGTTTGACGTCATATTTTCATCTAATTCAAGTAAAATCATATCATTTTCAATTACCATAATTCAAGTTTGCTTGGGTACTCCTCTAGTACTCGCCATCTTATCACTTTTCTACTCTTCACGCTTTCTAACCGGTGTATCACCCGATCTCTGTATCACATGACCAAACCAGCTTATACGATTTTGCCTCATTTATCCTCAATAGACGCAACTCATACTTTACCCCGATCACTTAATTTCACAAACGATCATTTCTTGTATACCCACACATTCATCGTATTATACGCATGACCCCAGCCTAGACCACAGTGTGAACCACATAATTGAACCAAACTGAATCAAATCATATCAATTTATCCCTCTATTATTTACTAGAATAAGCCCGTGTCCGAGGACACGTTTTTTTTTTTTTTTTAATTAAGCCCGTGTCCTCGGACACGTTTTTTTTTTTTTTAATTTAAAAAAAAAATAAGGACAAAATGGGAAAGAGACAAAATAGTGAGGGCAAAATGGGAAATTTCACCATTGGAACTATTCATAGAACTGTTCACAATGGTGAGGTGGACAACTCTAATTTATACTATAGACTAGTAAAAGCCCGTGTCCGATGACACTTTTATTTTTATTTTTTTGAATTTAAAAAAAAAAATTTAAAGGGCAAAATGGGAAAGGGATAACTTAGTGAGGGCAAAATGGAAAAAAACTCATTTGGAACTATTCATTGTACTGTTCAACCTTGTTGTCATTTATACTATAGACTAGTACATGTCGGTGTCCAAGACCATGTTTTTTTATATATACTTCCTCTGTCCATTTACATGGTTCACACTTTCTATTTTGGGCGTCCATTTACATGGTTCACACTTTGTTTTTTTACCTAAAATAGAAAAGAATCTTTACTATTCCCTTCACTCATTCTCTCTCCTACATTATTTTAATACTCACAACACCATTATAATTTACTATTCCCTTCACTCATTCTCTCTCCTATTTTATTTTCACACTCACAACACTTTCAATATAATATTTCCTTCTTAATTTACGTGAGAACAGTAACTGGGAACCATGTAAATGGACGGAGGGAGTATATAATTTTTTTTTTAATTTAAAAAAAAAAAAATTAAGGACAAAATGACAAAGAAACAAAATAATGAGAGCAAAATGAAAATTTCGCTAGATATAACTGTTCATACCACTGTTCATGAACTTAGATGAATAACTCTAATTTATACTATAGATTTCCATTTTGCCCGCTCCATTTACGTCCTTTCAAGCAGAAAATATTCTTGCAGTGCACTGAAAGGAATCCCATCATTGCCTTCTGCTGCTAATTATACACGTTTTGACTTTATTTTCACATTTAAAAATTTCCAGTTCCGTTTTATCCACATTTGGTATAGCCTAGTGTATATAGGGTAGGCAGGTCAACTGTTGCAGACTTGCAGTTGTTAGTTGTCAGACTACCTACAATGGATGTTTGAAACTGGGATGAAATTGGATTTCATCCGGCTCACAAGCTGCAATGGGGTATTAAAAGTGATTGGTCGGCTTGGCTAGATGAAATCTTTCATCTAGCTGAAACATTTCTTTTTTTTTTTTTATATCCAACACATGTTAGCATCTTATTGGTCAGTTGAATTTTCGAAAAAAAAAATATCCCAAATCTTTGAGCTGAATTATCACCTAGTAAATATTTTTTTTTTTTTCACCATAATTCATCATTTTTTTTCCCTACAAATTGATATAAGTTTCATTTGATTTGGATACAAAAAAAAATACTCATTTTTCAATTTGAGCTTAATTATCACTTAGTAAATTAATTTTTTTTTATTTTATTTTCCACAAAATCCATCATTTTTTTTTCCTACAAATTGATATAAGTTTCATTTGATTTGGACACAAAAAAAAAACACTTAGTTTTCAATTTGGACTGAATTATTACCTAGTAAATTATTATTTTTTTTAATTTTTTTTTCACCAAAATTCATCATTTTTTTCCCTACAAATCGATATAAGTTTCATTTGATTTGGACACAAAAAAAAAACACTTAATTTTCAATTTGGGCTGAATTATTACCTAGTAAATTATTATTTTTTAAAAATTTTTTTTTCACCAAAATTCATCATTTTTTTCCCTACAAATCGATATAAGTTTCATTTGATTTGGACACAAAAAAAAACACTTAGTTTTCAATTTGGGCTGAATTATTACCTAGTAAATTATTATTTTTTTTAATTTTTTTTTTCACCAAAATTCATCATTTTTTTCCCTACAAATTGATATAAGTTTCATTTGATTTGGACACAAAAAAAACACTCATTTCTCAATTATCCTTTTTCATTTTAGCATTCATTTAAAAAAAATCATTATATTTTTTTAACCTATAAATTGATGCAATATTTTTTTAATTAAGTGTGAAATATTTTTTTAATTATAAATAATAATAATTATTATTATTATTTTACTAATCATAAAAATAAAGAATATAAATAAAATAAAATAAAAGTAGTGGGGTATAGAATGATGAGTTGGAGGGAGTTGAAATTTAATTTAAGTTAGCCATTGGAGTGGGGGTAAATGAAATGGGTAGATGAAATATTAGATGGATGAGAAAAAGTGTAAAAAGTGTTAGATGAAATGGGGGAGTGAGATGAAACCACTGTGGATAGTCTTAGGGTAATTTAAAAATACAACTGTACACTATTAAAAAAATACTAGTAAATATTTTCTCCATCTTTGTTTAAAATATGTTTATGAGTCGGATAAAAAAAAAAAAAAAAAAAACGTAAACTGGGAATAAATATTTTATTTATATTAGCATATTTTTATTTTTAGTTATTTATTTGTTTAACTACTTAGAAATTCTATACAAAATAATAATGATATTCTTTTCATCCTAAATTAGGATTCTTATGCCTTATTTGTTTTTTATTTTCATTTGTTAGTCAGATCTGAATGGGTGAATGTATCATAAATAATGCAATTCAGAATATTTATTTTTTTTTCTACATTCAGATCTGAATGACCCTTATTTTCAACTTAATTTTCAGATCCGTATTGCCGATTTTAGATTCCGCGGAACAGAGAATCATATTTGAACCGAGTAATTCTGTTTCCTGATTTCAATAGCAGGTTCCCGATTCCGATTTCACAGTTCCAATTTATTATTATTTTTTAAAAATCCATTAGATTTATAACAAAATTCATTTAAAAAATTAAATTTTATAAGGAAATGATAGTTTTTTAACACATTTGGTTAGTTTTTCAATGACAGTTTATTAACTAAATAAATTAACAAAAAACTAGCCGTTACACAATTTCAAAGTCACAATTCCCGATTCTCGATTCTAAAAATAGTGGACACGTATTCGACACATAGAACCACCGATTACGGTTCCACGATTTTCGGGGCTCAAAAAGGCTAAAATTGGTAATTGAGGTACTATAATACTTAATCTAGGCTTAACAATTCAGGCATGCCTAGTAAAGAGACTTTGTTGCAATTGTGAGAGAGCCATTTGGAGTGCATGTAAGTGGATTTTCTCCATGGAGGAATGTGAAGACCCTTCTCTTTAAGGGACTGTTTGGCAGCTGCACATAATAGTGAGATAATCTTGTTCAGCTTTTCTTCAGTCCCAACAAATACAAGAGGAAGTCCATTGATGAGTTCTGTGTAGTTTGATGTTGGCCTTGCTAATTCAAATTGTGACTTGAAATCAATATCCACTATCAACCTTGTAGTGTCCTTCAATATTACATCCACATATTCATAGCCACCTGTAAATTGTAACACTACAACATACAATGTATTTAGAAAACTAATATGTACTGTATATTTTGAGACGGACTAAAATGAAAAAATGAGACTTTTATAGTGGGAAGAAGGAAATATAATGTATAATGTATCGATTTGGAGGGGATTTCGAACCACGCCAACACTTTTTTGCTCCAACGCTCCAACGAAATGAAAATCAGACAGCAAATGTAAAGGGCACTCAATCATAGTTATAAATCCCGTACCAGTGAAAAAACGGTGCGGAACGGGATATATACCGTCCCAGTCTAGAAACCGCTCTGTACCGAATCGAACCAGCTGAACCGCCCCAAACCGGTAAAAACCGGCCGAAATAGATATCCCGGCTGGGACGCATTTTTTTTTTAGATATGGACCCAAATGATTTTTTTTTTAAATCTTTAGGGTGTTTATTGTAAATATTTGCTATAAACCCTAAACCTTTTTCACGATGAAAGCTGATAAAGATATTTTGCAACATTGGAATGAATTTTTAATGTCATTTTAACAATTGTACCAGAAAAGTGTTATGTTTTTGTTAACATATACTAGGAATATAATTAGTGAAAAAATACAAAAAAAGTGTTGTAAACCCGATACGGTGCACCGGTGCGTTCCGGTACCGGTACGTCCTGTCCCAACGGCAAAACCGGTGCGCTGACTAGGACGGGATTTATAACTATGCACTCAACACAATGTAAAATGTTTTCAGAGCTATGTAAAAACACTAAGCGCTGAAAATATTTACATTTTGTTGAGCGTCGTTTATATTTGTCATTTAGTATTCATTTCGCTAGAGCGTAGAAACAAAAAAGCGCTAGAGCGGTTCCATGGGGGGGGGGGGATAGAGAAGGACCTGAAGAAAGAGGGAAAGAGGAAACCCAAGAGGTTTTGCATAGGGAAGCATCAAAATCATCCATTTTCAATCTCAAGACTATCCACTTGTTCAAAGAGTCTATTTTCCTCTTCTCCATATCTTCTTGCATAGCAATATTTTGCAAGTAAAACAATACTTTTTCAAGAACCTCAATCTCATCAACCATGGCCTCCTTCTTAAGAATATCCTAATAAACAAAAGAATTTATTTAAACATTAACAAAAATATATTAGCACCCATAATCAAACTCGACAGATATATTGGCTACTAATTACTCCCTCCGTCCCAAAAAAAAATGAACAATATTTTTGAAATATTCTCTGATCAATAGTAAAGTTTAAAATTTTTTGGTCATCTATTTCATTTAGAGACAATGGTAGTATCTTTCTTTGCACCAAAATGGATATCTAATTTTGTTTTTCAAGAATAAAAATTGACATTCATTTTTTATTTATTTTTTATCATTTTGGGACTGGAGAGTAATATTCTTCAAATTTAAATGTACAAACTACAATCATCAACATATATATGAGTACTGCAAAGGGCTTGTGCTTAAACGGCATCTTGAGCAATTATAAGTCTTTCCGTTGTAGATTTCCGTTGTAGAGGTTTTGAGTTCAATACCACATGCTGACTATAATCGATTAGATGGTTAGTAAGTTTGAGATTCACCTTAAAACCAATTGATGCTAATGGGAATAACCCAAAATCTATGTTATAGACAATGTTCGTCAATTCCCGATATGTGATAATATCTCTAACACGCCCCCTCACTTATAGCCGGGTTTTGCCAAAGGCTTACGACGTGTACTTATTAATTGGGTGAAGCAAAGGAACATCGTAGGCCGTTGGAAATACACGTGTAGAGAGCCGACTCTCTGATATCATGTATTTTAAAGATCCTGAGCCTTAAAACCAATTGATGCTACATGGAGTGGCCCATGGAGTGGCCTATGATCTTTATACGTAAGGTAAGGTTTGTCAACTCTCGCGACGTGGGAATATCTATTATAACAGTTAGGAATTAAAAAAAAACATATGTATGAGTACTACATTTAAAAGCTCCAATCTTTATTCTCTATTTAATTAAAAGATGATATGATCTTCAATACCCAGAAAAATTAAAAAAAAAACCAAATAATGAAGAGAAGAAAGAGAGAAATGGAATTACCTGCAAAGTAGAGAGGGAGGTAGGATTGTGAGGAGAGTGGGTCGGGTTGGGATTTGAAATGATGGGTGGGTTAGAATCATCGGATTCAATGAAATCTAGGACCATCTGCACAAGCTTTTCCTCTTCCGATGAACTCCCGGCGCCGGTTGCCCCTCCCATAGTCTTTTTTGTCTTTCTCTAACGAATTTATGCAGAATTTAGAAGGAGGTTTAATTTGCTGAAAGAAATGTTTCTTTATTAAGGATGGAAGCAATGGCGGGAGAGGTAGATTCCTGGGAAAGGCCGAGAAAATCCGTCATTTGGTTCCTTGTTAAGTAAGGTTGCGTAGGTACATAAGCATAGCCACGTAGGGCGATAATTATTTTATTAGGTTCCTGAAATCCTCTCGAGCTTCTGACAGAATATTCAGAGGAAAATATAGTGATGTCATCACGTATACTACTAAAAGATACTTTCTGCAAATTTTTGATTCGGTAGTACTCACTCCTTTTACGGAAAACTAATGTGCTCTCTTTCGCTAGGTTTAACATTTTGATTTTGAGCATGACATCGTAAATTAAAAAAAAAAAGATAAGTGAAAAAAGTGTTGTGAGTGTAAAAATAAAATAAGAAAGAGAATTAGTGGAGGAAATAGTAAATTTGAAAAGTGTTGTGAGTATAAAAGTGAAATAGAAGACAGAATGAGTGGGTGAAATAGTAAAGATTCTTTGTTATTTTAGGAAATGTGAAACTTTTAACGGAACACCCATATTGGCAAAAGGTGAAGCTTTCAATGCGACAGAGGGAGTACAATTTTACTTGTTACAAAAGTTAAGGAAAAAAGTGTAAAAGGTAATATATTGCGAGTGTAGAAGAATTAATAGGAAAAAGAAAAGTGAAGTAAAAGAGTAATTGTTATAATTATAACAAATGAGTCTCATTTTTTTTTTTTTTTGAGAATTTACTATAATTACTTTTGAAAGACAAAAAAGTTTTTTTTTCGTATTAATATGAGACGTGGGGAGTATGTAAGTATATTTATTATTGATTAAAAAAGCATTTTAAATTTTTTATTTTAGAAAATTGTACGCTTTCTATTTTATTTGAAAAAACACCAACTTTTGTATCTATTTTATTTGAAAAAACACAAAGTTGATTTTGTACGAAATTAATAAAAGTGTTTACTTTCTAAGTCTCACAGTAATATGTACAAAGAGTCGGTCTGCTGAGAAACGCGTTTTTCCATCGCGTGTGGAGAAACGGGGCTATGTTTGTCGTGCGATATACTTAGCCAGTTTCTGGATATCCTTTTCAAAACTCCGGATATCAGGAAAGCTTGAATATGGATATCCGTAAGCTTTGGAAAGCGATATCCGTAAACCAAATATATTTTACGGATATCTTTTCCAAAGCTTCGGATATCAAGCTTGAATATGGATATCCGTAAGCTTTGGAAAGAATATCCGAAAAAATATTTGGTTTCGGATATCCTTTCCAAAGCTTCGGATATCCATATTCAAGCTTCTGATATCCGTAAGCTTTGGAAAGGATATCCAGTTGTTGTGGCTAAGTATGTCGCGCGACAAACTAAGCCCCGTTTCTCCATACGCGATGGAGAAACGCGTTTCTCCCCAGATTTTGTGATGTACAAAATAGGATGACAAGCGGGTCTCATTTCCATTTTGAAATTTTGTTGATTACTCCCTCCGTCTCATACCTACGTGCGCACTTTCCATTTTGGGCGTCTCAAACCTACGTGCACATTTTCTAAAATGGAAAGGAATCTTTACTATTCTCTTCACTCATTCTCTCTCCTACATTATTTTAATACTCACAATACCATTATAATTTACTATTCCCTCCACTCATTCTCTCTCCTATTTTATTTTCACACTCACAACACTTTCAATATAATACTCTCTCCTTAATTTACGTGAAAAGTCAAACTAGACACCAAGGTCCGGGACGGAGGGAGTACATGAGATGCTTAAAAAAATATGTTTTTGCATATTACTATGAAACAGGGGTGGTCATAGAGTAAATGTTTTGAGTACGAAAAGTGAACTAGCAGTAAGAAAGTGAGGTAAAGAATAGTGAGTAAATAGTTATTGTTAATATGACAATTATATCCAATAAATATTAAAATATTATTTTTTTATATATTTTTTAATTTAAATGAGACACTCAAAATAAAATTTATATTTAATAGTAATACTCCCTCCGTCCCGGCCCATATGTCTCAACTTTTCTTTTTTGGCGCCCCTTTTAAAATGTCTCAACCCAAAAAAGAAAAGTTTTTTTTACTATTACACCCACTCATTCTCTCTCCTACTTTACTTTTACACTCACAACATTATCTCTCCTAACTATTCCTCTCACTCATTCTCTCTCCTATTTAATTTTTCATACTCACAACATTTAAAAAAAAATCTTTCTTACATCACTTTCCTTAATTTTCGCGCCAAACTTATTTTGGGACATTTGGGCCGGGACGGAGGGAGTATAATTTTTAGTGAGACGAAAAAGAATACTCCCTCCATCCCGATAGAACTCGCAGTTACTATTTGCACGAAAATTAAGGAAAAAGTTAGTAGAGAAAATGTTGTGAATATGAAAAGTGAGGTTGGAGAGAGAAAGTGGGGTAGAAAATAGTGATTTGATTGGTGTTGTGAGTATAAAAGTAAAGTAGGAAAGAGAATTAGTGGGTGAAATAATAAAGATTCTTTACCATTTAGGAAGTGTGTAATTTATAATGAAACGTTCAATGAGAAAAGTGTGAAAGTTGTAACGGGACGGAGAGAGTATACTACAGGGCTCTAGGTCACCATCATTCATCACTGTGAATGTGACTCCTACTCTCAATCCTTTTCTCTTTCTGTCCCTTATTTTGTGACTGCAACTGCAAGTCTGCAAGAGAGATGTAACTCCATATCATGTCCTTTAATAGATTTGCTCCGACGCAAATTTTGTTCATCTCTTAGACCTGATTTATTTATTGACAATCTCTGTCAAGTATTGTAGGAAAAGACAAAAAACATGAAATTAAGAAAAAATTAACTGAAAATAAGAAAAGATTGATGATCGGATTGTTTCAACAATCCTGATTGTGAATCAATCTTGAATACTCCCTCTGTCCCATAAGTTTTAAGAAAATTTTTCATTTTGGGCGTCCCATAACTCTTAAGAAATCCCAAAAAGGAAACCTTAAATCACTATTCTCTCCACTCATTCTCTCTCCTACATTATTTTAATACTCACAACACATTATAATTTACTATTCCCTCCACTCATTCTCTCTCCTATTTAATTTTTCACACTCACAACACTTCTTCCACTCATTCTCTCTCCTAATACTATAATAATATTCCTTAATTCCCGCGCAAAATGGAATCTTCTTAAGCTTAATGGGACGGAGGGAGTATATAGTGGGACACATGTCTACCAACCATTGGTTGGTGAATTTTTTAAATAATTTTTTTTATTTTTAACTATAATCATTTTTAATTATATTAAAAATTTATTAAAATAAAAAATATCAAAAATTTTATTTTTTTATCCTCTATAAATGGAGATCAAATTTATTGAATTTGAAGCACAATCTAAAATTCTCTCTTTTCTCTATAATTAAATCGTTTTTTTATTATTAAGCTGCATGGTTCAGTATTCACATAGAATTTATGTGATTTTTGTCCTATTCTTTTATTGGAGTCTTTTGCACTGACTCGCAATGAGTTGTTACATCAACTTTATATCATATCTACTTTTGTCGATATCTTTAAGCTGCATGGTTCAGTATTCACATAGAGGCTTTAAAATTCACCTCATATGCTTTAATTATCATTATTTTTAAAGTTCTATAAATTGTTATTGAATCTAGACGTTAAAGATAAAATATGAAAAATTGAATCTACTTGTTCACAAATATTAATTATTTCTGAAAAGTAATAAAAAGTACTCCCTCCGTCCCAATAAAAGCTTCACTAATTACCCAAAAGGGCGTCCCGTTAGAAGCTTCACCTTTCCTTTTTTGGCAAATAATTTTTACTATTTCCTCCACTCATTCTCTCTCCAACATTATTTTAATACTCACAACACCATTATAATTTACTATTCCCTCCACTAATTCTCTCTCCTATTTTCAAATTACACTCACAACATTTTTTTTCCCTCCCATTTCCATAATTTGCGTGTCCACCCAAAAGGGTGAAGCACTTATTGGGACGGAGGGAGTATTATTAACGATATTGTTAATTAATGCATCAAATAGACTTTTTAAATCTCATAAAATTTTCTAATAAAGTTCATTCAAATTGAATAAAAAGTTATAGTAAAACTATCCTTCTCTCACAACGGGCGGTATATTCAATTAAAAAGATAAGGAATATATTATTACATACAAGGTAATATGTGAACAGTTACGAGAAACTTAATCTTTATTATCTATTTGACTTGAATATTGCTATAAACTAATTGGTGTGGACAGAAAAATAAAATAATGCAAAATAAAGGAACCTCTAATATGGTGACGGATGGTATAATCACTTAAAATTATTAAACTTTTATGAATGGGTTGAAATATTTTACTATTTTATTTTCAATATTTCAATAATAGAAAATTAAAATTACTTCATCTGTCTTTAAATGAATGTTTTTATTTTAGGAGACATTTTAAAAACATTTATTTTAAATAATTTAAACTCAAACAAACACACACACACATAGACACAAAGTCTTTTACAAAATAAAAAAAAATACATTTATTTTTACACAAAAATTTATTAAAAAATGACATTTATTTAGGGACGAACGGAGTAATTTTTTGGAGGAACATTACAAATTAGATAAATTTAGGGGGTGTAAGCGCATTCTTAAAACTTACTCCCTCCGTCCCACCTCACTTGACACCCTTGAGGTGGGCACGAGAACTAAGAAAAAAGAATAAAATAAAAGAAATATGTGGTAGAAAATGAAGAGAGAGAATGAGTGGGGTAAATAGTATTATTGGTTGAATAAATTGAGTGGTGGAAAATGAAGAGAGAGAATGAGTGGTGGGGTAGAGTGAATATAAAATTATAAAAAGTAGGCTATTTTGGGAAGTGTCAAGTGAGCTGGGACGACCCAAAATGAAAATAAGTGTCAAGTGAGGTGGGACGGAGGGAGTATTTTTTAACGAATACTACTAAAAATCAAATCATCAATTGGACTTTTTGAGACATGTGATGGGATGTGGTTAATCCAAATAAGGAGGTGATTAGTGTGCCATTGCATGTTGCCTGAATAGCGAGTAGGAATTCAGAATCAGATCATTAAAGGTGAGGTGTAAGGTAGCGGTATAGTAGGGATAGGTAGGGGCTGAATGGGTGGGGTTAGGTATGGGCGAGTGAATGGGGATAAAGGATAAGGGGTGCATGGTGGGTGAGGGTGGGGTGTGGGGGATAGAGAAGGGGATGGGGTGTGGTGGGGGGGGGGTAGTTTTTAAAAGATAATTTTAATGAGTAATTTTTTAGGGGGTGGTGGTGGGTGGTTGAGGAGGGCAAAGGAGTTGTGAAAAAATAATTTTAATATGAATAAAAAAAATTGATTTGGGGGTTGGGCTAGTTTTTAAAAGATAATTTTAATGAGTAACTTTTGTTTTTGAGGGGGGGGGTAGAGACGTCAATACGGGAATACGGGATGGGACGGGACGAAATTACGTTGTCCCACGACGGGAACGGGACGAAACGGGACGGGACAAAACGGGACGGGACGAAAATACTCCGTCCCATCCCGTCCCATTTGCGGGACGCGGGATCCCTAAGGACCCAAACGGGACGAAAATACTTCGTCATCAATTAAGTTTATCTTTCTCCCTAAGAAGAAAAAGAACAAGTTTATTCTACGCACAGGAGCTCTCTTTGACAGTTGAGATTGTGAAGTCTTTGCGATTAAGAAGTGACCGCAACACATCTTTTGTATTTCTTGGTGAATTACGTGAGTAGCTATGTTAATAATGGACATTCAACATGACATTAACAGTTTAATTTGTATCATGAACATTAAGTGGTAATAATGAAAGCATGTCTTGATAACAGCTCTGTTCAAACGAGGATATTTGGATCGTTCGGTTCCAAGATTATGTCATTGCAGGTTTGTCCAGTATGATAACAATACTTTTTGTTAAAAAAGAAGGAAGATGTTTTGAGCAAGACCAATTACAGATCTTCACAAGTGAGACCTAATACTTGTACGGGTCAATACGGAAAAACGGGACGGGATGGAATAAAAATAAGTTGTCCCGCGACGGAAACGAACGATACGGGACGGGACGAAAACGGGACGGGACTAAAATATTCCGTCCCATCCCGTCTCATTTGTATGGCGGGATGGGACGTCCCGACGGGACCGTCCCAACTTGACGGCTCTAGGGGGGGGTAGTTTAGGGTGAGGTGGAGTAGGGTTGGGGGTGAGGGTGGGAGGTAAAGTTGTTGGTGGGGTTTGGGGGCGTGTTGGGGTAAAGGTGGGTCGGAAAAGGTGGTGGGTGGGGTGGGTGTTAAAAAGCAATTTTCGAAAAACGAAATGAGCAGGAGAAACAAGCCTATTTTTCATTGACTTTATATTTTTCGTGTTTACCAAACATTGGAAAATGGAAAAATATTTTTCGAAAAACATTGTTACCCAAACAAACAGAGCATTAATGATATGAAATCAAACAATAGATTTATCATAACTTTAATTATTTAACTAAAAAGGTCTTATAAATTGATATATCTAAAAGGAGATTAAACATTAGGTAAAATAATTTTGAAATTATAAAAAATTTCTAACTTACATTTTATTAATATAACTTGCATATTACATAAACTTAATGTTATTTGAAATCAATAGCAAAAAAATTTATCCAGTTTAATAAATTATTTCACGAAGAATGGGTAGTAAATATATCAAAATTTAGAGTCAAATAGTTTTTAAAAATTGGAGATATCAATTAATATAAATCAAGATACAAAAAGTTCCTTCGTAAAATATATTAACTGAACTTTCATCGTTAACAAAATATATAGTAAACCCAATATGAAATAGTTCATGAACTAAATTAAATAGTAAATTACCAAAAGTCTCATAAGTTAGTAGAACTTTCATCTTTAAATGCTATTACAATTATTTATTAAAACAATATTACCTCTACCAAATAATAAAACAAATGTTTCAATCGATAAAGAAAATTATACTTTGACATAAAATCTCGTGTATAACACGGAT
This sequence comes from Adenophora triphylla var. japonica, assembly GCA_022495995.1. Classification (NCBI taxonomy): domain Eukaryota; kingdom Viridiplantae; phylum Streptophyta; class Magnoliopsida; order Asterales; family Campanulaceae; genus Adenophora; species Adenophora triphylla. The sequence continues at coordinate 100,664 of JAFEMH010003675.1, forward strand.
TGACACCTAGTTATTATTATAATTTTATAAAGGGTATGTTTGGGTACACCAATTTCATAATTTGAAATTGAAATTGGAGCATGGAATTCCAATTCAGCTGTTTGAATGCTAAAATGAGGGATAAAATTGGAATTGAATTATAATTCTAATAGCCTAATTCCATAAAATCAATTCCATAGTTAAAGTAAAAAATTACAAAACAAATTCTACTCCAATTCAAAACTATAGGGAAGTTTTTTTAGGTCGCTGGTTCCTCGTCTCCATCTTCCCCAAACCCACCTCACATCAACCACCCCTACCCCATCCCCATCACCACCCCAAACCCCCCCCTCCCCCCCCGTCGAGTAAAAAAAAAAAAAATTCATAATCATTTTAAATTTATTTTTAACAACTCCTTCCCAACTCCACTCACCACCCCCTGCCATGCACCCTCCCCCCCCCCCCCTCGTCGGGTAAAAAAAATTAATTATTTTAATTTTTTTAACAACTCCTCCCCCAATCCACTAACCCCCCCCCCCCCCCGCAGAGTAAAAAAAATCATTTTAAATTTATTTTTAACAACTCCCCACCCATGCCCATGCCCATGCCCTCCCACACCCCTACCCCCCGTCGAGTCAAAAAAAAAAATTAATTATTTTAATTTTTTTTAACTACTCCTTCCCCAATCCACTCACCACCCCCTTGCCCCCCCCCCCACGGTCGAGTCAAATTTTTTTTTTTAACAACTCCTCCCCCAATTCACTCACCACCCCCTACCACTACCCCCTGCCACCCCCATCCCCCCCACCCCCGTCGGGTAAAAAAAATCATTTTAAATTTATTTTAACATGATTTTTTTTTTGCCCCGACGGGGGGTGGGGCTGGGGCAGGGGTGGGGAGTTGTTAAAATAAATTTAAAATAATTTTTTTTTTATCCGACGGGGGTGGGGGCAGGGGTGGGGAGTTGTTAAAATAAATTTAAAATGACAAATTCATTTCCGTTAGACTGCATGAGTATCCAAACAATAGAATTGGAATTGTAAATCAGTTCTAATGGAATTCTATAGATTAGCCAAACAATAGAGTTGAAGCTCTATGAAATTCGAATATGTTGAAATTCAATTTCATAAAATTGTGATTTCAATTCAATTCCAATTATGTGTATCCAAACGGATCCAAAGTAAGCATCAAAAATATCATTATTAATTGTTTCTCTTCCTTGTATCACTCCATTCAAAAAGTACAATCAATTCGATAGAACAAATTTTAATATAAGGTGTACACTTTGGATCTAAAGGATTTAAGCTAAAAAACTGCCAAGTATTTTGAACCAAATTTGAACTTTCAAAACGACATTTATTTTGAACCGTAGGAAGTATTATCATTTCGAAATTTAGGCAAATTACTTTCCCATCCTAAAGTATCCTACTTTGTGACTTGGCGCAATATTCATCCATATGGAAGTTCATGATAAAATAATCTCACTATACCTTTTGAATCCTTATGAAAGTTTAAATTTTAAAATTTGACATGTGCATGTCACATGCTAAGATTCACTCCTTATTGACTCTAATTTAAGGCTTGGATATAATTTGATCTTGGATTACTCTCATGTCTTCACCACCTCATAACCATCATCATGACCACCACAACCAACTCCTAAATTTATGGTTTGAATATAATTTAACCTTGGGTTACTCTCATGTCTTCACCGTTTGAGATTTATCACAATTTCTATCAAGCAATCTAAGATAGTACATAGCACATGCACACAAACAAAAATAAGAACACACTATCAAACCGAACATTTCTATTCTCTTCGGCCTATACCTATTTGGACTATATCCCAACAATCTCCACATAGAGATCAACCGTATCAAGCCCCGTATCCGTTCCTTCACTTGTTCCCGGTGGTGCCTTGCTCACCTCGATAATGACAGTGCCAGACTCCTCTCCTAGTTTCCAAGCCTAATTAATTTTGTACATGGATTCAACTTATCAAGGTATATAGACTTTGTTAACATGTCTGTCGGGTTCTCCGATCCTTGAATCTTCTCAAGATTTAAGATATTTTGCTACAAGAGATACCTGATGTAATGAAACCTCAGCTCAATGTGTTTCGTCCTATAATGAAATGTTGGATTTTTTGCAAGATATATGAATGTCTCTCTGACTGTCACTGAGCAAGTTTTCACTCTGACCCTAGGCCAAGTTCACTAAAAAACTTTGCAACCACACCATCTTTTTGCTTGCTATGGTCACTGCAACATCTTCAGTCGACTGTGCCACATCCTTCTACAATTTAGAAACCCAGAAAATTGTCGTACCACCCAATTTGAACACATAACTCATAGTAGTTTTCCTGCTATCAGGACCAATTGATGCCAAATTCCCAGGAAATTGTCGTACCCCTCAAGTACCTTAGGATCCACTTGACCGCTTCTTAATGTTGTTTTCCTGAATTACCCATGAACCGAATGACTGACTACTCCCATTTAATGAGCAATATCTGGCCTTGTACACATACATCAGGCTCTCAACTGTCGAAGCATATGTAGTCTTCCCTATATGAACACGTTCTTCTTCATCCCTAGGTGAGTCCTTGTAGCTTAAAGTGGTTACCCAACAGTGTACTCGTTGGCTTTGCTCACTCCATGCAAAATCTCCCCAATATATTATTGACATATTCTGCCCGCAAAAGGAACAACTTCTCTGACTTCATATCTCGGACAACACGCATACCCAAAATCATCTCAAAACGTTCTGACAACTGTCCATTCAGTTTGTTTACATCTCTATCACTAGAGCTCGCTATTAACATGTCGTCCACATAAAAGAGCAAGAATATGTATTTCTTCGGATCAACATAAGTTCACCATTGTATTTCTAATTTTGTTTTTTTTGTCCTTATTCGAGAGCCTATGATTTTCCTCATTATGTTAGGGCCTTGCGTACTTTATGTATTTTCTTTGTTGTTTTTATGGAATATTCGTTTGCTTATCTCAATCAACTACCCGACAAGGATGATGAATTGGTTGTCAAACTGATTGCTTCTCTTCTGCACAACAATGTATGATATTTATGTTTAGTAAGATTTTTGATTAACTTCGGGCTTTTGCGGAGTTGTATGACTGCCATTTAAAAATCTTGCAAGGGTGTGTCAATGAAAGTTCTCGACGATGATCGATATCTTTTTCAAATCGCTAACGGTGGATCATGATTGAAAGATGATTGAAAGCTCCGCCCTGTCGCAATTATTGCAAAAATGTGCTAACAAGAAATCCACATTTTTTTGTTAATTTGATAAGTTAAAATGCTGATAAATGTAATATTTATGACGACTTCTAAAAATAATAGCTGCACTATTTGAGTTTTCATCGTTCATTTATTTGTTGTTGTTTAAGAACTCAACTTGTTGAAGGCGGGGTACAATCTAATGCCACATCGACATGCTTACGTGGAACTCATAGAAACTACCCAGAATCATCACTGTTCATCGTAACCCTAAGGGTCCGCTCCCGAGTTTTAGAAGAAGAGAAGAGAAAGGAAGAGGAGAGAAGAGAAGAGAAGGGAGAAGAAGAGAATCCAATATCTCCTATAATGCTCTCGAGTTTAGGAAGGAAATGGAAGGAAAAAGATTTAAATTACATTTGTATCCTTAATGAAAAAAGGAAAGGGTTATATTTGAGGGGTAAAGTTGGCACTTCAAAAAAATTGCTTAATGAAATTTTCCTTCCTTCCACTTCCTCCCACTTTTGGGAGGATTGTGGAGGAGGGAAAATTTTAAAAAATTTCCTCCCACTTCCTTTCTTTTCCTTCCTTATAAATCTCGAGAGCAAACCTGGAAGGAAAATATACTTACACTTCCTTCCATTTCCTTTCTTTTCTCTCTCTTTTAAGACTCGGGAGCACACCCTAAGAGCACCCATAGTGGTGACTTTTTGTTTAAGTCATGACTGATGTGCATCTAATCCTCCCCAAAATGGTGATTTTTGGTTGGGGCATCAAAGCCTTGGATGAAAATTTGTTTGGGAAATGACTTGAAAGGCTTAGGGGAAGGACTTAAATTTATCTTAATTTTAATTTTTTATGTTGTATGTTACATTATGTAATCTTTTAATTTCAAATTGTCTTTGTAGATAATTTTCATGTTATATATTCTATAATAAGATGTTATTAACTTATCATATTTTAAAAGACTATTAAATAATAATTATATTAATAAAATTATTTAATTAATAATTAAAATTATTATAATAAAAAGATACGTATAAATTATTATCATGTATAATTAACAATAATAAAATAATATGAATAATAATAATAATTGTTATACATGTGAGTAGGAAAAAGAAAATATAGTGGGGTATAGTAAAAAAATGAGAGAGAAATTGATGACTTAAGTTACCAATATGAATAAAATGGTGTGAAGTTTTGTTATTGACGACCGATGATGTGTAAGATGACGTATAAGAGATAGAAGCGGATAAAAATTAAGGGGCTAATTGCAATTTGGTGACCTAAGTTTTACACATAGTTGCAATACCGCAGCCAAGAGTTCAATTTAGTCAATCAATGCCCTAAGTTTGCAATTTTTAGCAAATTGGTATAAAAACTAACGAAATCGTTATTTTTTTACGGGATGAATTTCATGTGCCTTTCACGTGAGTATGTAAGGGGTAATTTCGTCATTTCACGGTCCATGTGCAAACTCATGGTTCATTTTTTTGGAAAACAATATATATATATTTCATTAGATATAAATAAATAATATTAAGGATTATTATATTAAAAAGTTAAATACTAAATTACAATAATTAATATTAAATTCAGATCTTAAATATTACCTATAATTTTAATTATTTTAAATATAATATACTAAATCTTAAAAAATATACCACTAAAAAGATAATTAATAAAAACAAATCTATAGTATAAATGGCAAAGGGGGATGAACAGTACAATGAACAGTTCCATCTGTCGAATTTCCCAATTTGTCCTCACTAAGTTGTCCCTTTCCCATTTTGCCCTTAAATTAAAAAAAAAAAAAAAAAACAAAAAACATGTCCTCGGACACGGGCTTTTACTAGTTCATAATAAAAAAAAAAGTATAAATAAATAGAGCTAAGGACCCAAAGACCCAACTTCCAAACCAATAACCCATTTTAACCCATTTGAGATAAAAATCCCAAATAAACCCACAGCTAACGAAGGGAGACGGATGTTAAGTTCCTAAAATCTCTCCGTAATATCAATACCCACAGCTACCGCTTTGCTATCTCCCCAATTTCCCTCCCCTCAATTTGTTGAATTTAGGGTTTCGATTTGATTGAAATCTTGATTAAATTAGAAATGGGTTTCACAGTGACAAGCCTAGCTTTCTTAGTTGTTGGTATAATTGCAAGTCTTTCAGCCCGGATCTGCTTCAACAAAGGCCCCTCTGCTAATCTGTAAGAACATTGACTTTTTGCAAAGAAATAGTTGAATTTTTTTTCTATATTTTTGTATGGGTTAATAGTCTGTTGTTTGTGATGATTAAGATGTTCTGTTTGTATTGCGAATCGGGTTGTGTATATATTGAATCACTGATCATTGATTAAAATTAGCTAGAATTTCATTGATTTGAACTCATTTTCTGTTGTAAACGCTTACTGGGTTTTGTTTTTGTTTAATGATTATGAATGGTCCTATAGCAACTGGTATAGGACCTGGCAACATCAAATACACAGCTAAAAGAACTTTAAATGGTCCTATAACAAGTGCTATAGGACTTGACAACATCATATACAAAGCTTTAAGACCTTTTAATGGTCCTATAGCAAGTGATATAGGACCTGCTCTATTATGCATTTCATTGTATGTCCACTTGTTTTGCCTATGATATAGGACCTGCTCTATTTCTTTGTTTAATGATTATGAATGGTCCTATAGCAACTGGTATAGGACCTAAAAACATCAAATACACAGCTAAAAGAACTTTAAATGGTCCTATAACAAGTGTTATAGGACTTGACAACATCATATACAAAGCTTTAAGACCTTTTAATGGTCCTATAGCAAGTGATATAGGACCTGCTCTATTATGCATTTCATTGTATGTCCACTTGTTTTGCCTATGATTTTATAAAGGGGATGTACTAGTTTGCAATAAATTATATAAAATCATGTATATATGAACTGTCCTTGTTTGTGGCTTATGTTTTATTTTTGTTTGTGTATGAAAAGGTGGAAAAATACAATGTCTCAATATAAGAGATTATACAGGTCCTATACCAACTACTATAAGACCATTCAAATGTATTATGGCTGTGTATATCATGTTACCAGGTCCTATGATACTTGCTATAGGATCTTTCAAAGGCTTTATAGCTTTGTATATGATGGTGTCATGTCCTATACCAACTGCTATAGGACCATTCAAATTTCTTTTTTTAATTGTATGAAGTCTGATACCTGGTGTTTGATTTCACATATAATAATTGATTCCTTTCTTTCAATTTCAGTTTGATCATGTCAGGGCACTGTACAAACGACTAGAGGAGACTCAAAAGGACGTGGCAAATTTCATAGATTTTAAACGCGGAGACATTCCACAACAGCGATATGATAGTTTGGATTGTGGAATAATCGTCCTAATGGAAGCAGAGGAGATGTTTGATAAAGGAGTAATTAGCAAGACATATGAAGACGATGCTATCTCGACGTATAGGGGGAAAATGATACATGACATTTTAGCAAGTCCACATTGTCCTCATCATTCATAAATTAAACATCTTAGTTTCTTTTTGGATGGAATGATAAAAATTGGTTGTTGTTGAACAGTTTACTTGTATATTTGTTAAATGTTGATTAAATATATTCCAAATATTTTTAAGGTCTCATATTGGGTTTTTTGTTTGTGGTAGACGAAAAAGTAGAGGTCTTTTACTTGTTGGTATAGAAAAAATCAATTAACCAAAATTCATAAATTAAAAGTACTGATTGGTTTGTTTACCTGGAAACATAATATACACAGCTATAAGACCTTTGAATGGTCCTATAGCCAATGGTATAGGACCTTTCAAAGGCATTATTGCTTTGTATAAGATATTGGGAGGTCCTATACCAATTGCTATAGGACCAATTAAAGGGCTAATAGCTATGTATATGATGTTGGCAGGTCCTATACCAATTAGTATAGGACCAATTAAAGGGCTAATAGCTATGTATATGAAGTTGGCAGGTCCTATACCATTTGCTATAGGACCAATTAAAGGACTTATAGAGTTGTGTATGATGTTGGCATGTCCTATACCAATTACTATAGGACCAATTAGAGTCCTGTTAATACAAATGTTGTATTATCAACCACAATGATAATGTACCCTCGAATTCTTCGGGCAAAAACACATTCCAATCATCAATTCAACACATTTTTCTCCAACAAACCAGAAATTATTTCCCAATTACCCATCTCTTTCCTCCATTACTGTTTGGTTTCATAATAGTATGTGCAGCTTCTCTCTCTCATCTCTCCCGCCGGATATAATCTGACGATCTGACCCATCGCCGGATTCTGAGAGACACCCCCCAAATTTACCCTTACCCTCCTCCCTTCTTCGTCCCCATCCCCTCTTTTACAACAATTATGGTGAAACAAAATCGCAATGCGAATGCCACCAAGCAATTGCTGATCCTCCTATTTCTACCAACCACCCGACTCGACCTGAGATTGATTTAGATCTAGTATGGCCGTTTGGGAAGCTGAACGACCTCGACCGGGGCGATTTAAGGATTACCACGTACGAGATTTTCTTCACGGCGTGCCGGTCGTCGCCTGGGTTAGGTGGAAGGAATGCGTTGATGTTTTAGCGGAAAATTGAGATCACGCAAGGAACGCCGAAAATTTTGCGGCCAAAAATAACTACAGATGGAAGTTAACGGCGTGTTAACTTAATTTTGGCCGTTCCATGGTATAATGGGGTTTAAAGGGATTTTAATTTGAAATAACAAAGGAGTCAGTCTTTTTTAATTTGGGCTGGATTTTGATGGGATATGATCTGGGCGTTGTGGTTAAAAAGGAATTTTTCCAAATAAATATCCTACCCTAAAAAACTAAAAAGAATTGATATATAGAACCGTAAAATTGATGTGTATACCTGTAAATTCATTTTTTTTCAAAAAATAAAAAATAAAAAAATAGAAAATGTCCTTTTTACTCCTTTCCTTTCTCTTCTTTCATCTTTTTCATACTATGCCACCATAATATCCGGTCATTCATCATTTTTCCGATTAAACATAAAAAAAAAAAAAAACTTTAAAGATCTTGGTGCACATACTCTCTTCCTATCTGACTTTCTCTCTCTACCCCACGAAAGATCTGGATTCTACCATTTTTTTGTTTTTTTATGTTTCAGCTTGGATTCTATGAAGCTACTCGCCGAAAAAAATGGTGGGTGATTTTTAGAAAGAGAAAGTGAGAGAGAGAGGGGGGGGGGGAGAGTGTGCACCAAAATCTTTGAAATTTGATTTTGTTTTTTTAGTATTTGGTGTGCACCAAGTAGTGATTTTTAGTTAAGTGGGTATGAGAATTTGTTGATTTTAAAGAGAAGAAGCAGAATGTCGGAAAAAATGGAGGTTGGGTGTATGTGTAACGACCCTAACCCTAGGCACAATTTTAGTATCATATTATAAGCTTTTAATATTAATGTTAACTTTATGTGCTTATTTTATGCCTTTAATGTTTATGTTAAGTTGAGATGGTTAGGAGATAACTTTAAGGCCTTGGGATAAAATGAAAGTAAGTAAAAGTCTTTGGTTGAATTAAAATAATTGAAAGTAAAATAAAGTAATAGGGTGGAGTAATAATAAAATGAACAAATAAAATATTATGGATTGGGAAGGTTATTTTAAAAAGAAATAGAAAGAAAGAAAATTTGGAAGTATGGGGGGGCATACTTCCTCCCCTTAATTCCCTCATTCCCTTTTCCCTTTTTGTCAACCCCTCCCATACCTCCTCCATCCTTCCCTCATTTCCCTCATCATTCTCTTCTTCCTCCTCCCTAAAATTCTCCATGGAAGCCTTCTTGAAGCTTTACTTCCCAAATTCCTAAAGAACTCAATTCTTCTCCATTTAGCAATCCAATTGTACTTCCGTGTTCGGGGTGAAGAGGGGAGCACATCAATCTAAGAAAATCTTCATTCCATCCCATAATTGCTAAGTAAGTTATTATGACTTCCTTCTAATAATTGCTCACTTTATGTGTTAATTAATCTCTTGTTGAAAGCAAATGATTTTTGGTATTTGGAATAATGTTATTTGAGTTGGAATTGATCTTAAATTGTAAATTGGTGATCTAAGTTAGGAGAAGAGTGGTATAGAGTAATTGAGAATATTAATGGTTTAAGTGTAAGTATTAATTGTAGGTTTGACCAAGTATTAGAGTTGGGAAGTGAGTTATTATGATTTTCCTTCCTCTAAATGCTCATGAAATAATTATTGTGTTATTGTTGTTACAATGGTCATTTGATGCTTTGAAAACCTTCTTGAAGTTGAGAAATTGATTAATGGTATAGAATGATATTATTGTCCATGGAAATTGATCAAAGTGTAAGAAGATGGGTTGAATAGATTAAAAAGGGTTAACTTGAAAAGTGTTAGTGAAATGGGTTGGAAATCATATGGTAAATGATCTAGGTTTACATCATTTTGGGTCTAAAGGATTTAGTATGTGAAGTATGAAGTTTAGTAAGCTTTTAGGTTCACAAATAAAAGGGAAGCTTGGGTTGAAAATTTGGTTTCTTGGGATTATTGGGTGTTGCTGCTGTTGGTGCCTGTTTCTGGCCGTAGCACGAGTCGTGCCCACAGGCACGAGTCGTGCCCATGGCCAACTCGTGGTTACGAGTCGTGGATTGGGAGCCAAATCGTTCTGATCAACTTGAAGGGGAATTGGCACGAGTCGTGCCCTCAGGCACGAGTCGTGCCCTGTGAGAATCACGAGTCGTGCTTGTCTTGGGAAGCATGATTCTGGGAAATGCCAAAAGGGCACGAGTCGTGCCCTGGGGCACGAGTCGTGCCCTGGCCTGGTGACTTTGAACTGTTTTTGGAGCTGTTTAAACCTATGCAACCTAGACCATAATTGAACCCTCTTTAACTAGATCAAAGTAGAATACTTTGGCTACACCATGACGTCTTATTTGGTCAAAATGGATTTGGGGAAGTAGTTTAAATATTGTCCGGAAAATGGTGGATAAACTTGATTCGTAACTTCACCAAACTGGTTCAAACTTGGGAAGTAGGTCTTGCACTTTTATTAAGATTATTCAAGGTTGAATAATGACTTCGTAGAAATGGTTTATGGTTCAGGTTGGCCTTACTTACTCCCATACCCTTGGTGATTAGTTGAATAGTGTAGAGACTATAATTACACTATTGCGTTAGTTAGAAATGTTTGTGTATCACATTGTGGCATTGTATCCCAAGTGTGGATTATTTGGTATATGGTTGTATTGTATCCCAATTGTGGATTATCTGGCATGTTGATTATATTGTATCCCGGTGTGGATTATGTGGTTATATTGTTACCTTAATTGAATTCATATTCATTGATGGTATTATGCTTAGTGTATTTAATGAATGTTGCACTATAGTATTTATTTAACATGAGTATATTTTACCATGTTGTTATATTATTATCCCTTTTGTGGATTTTATTTCAAGTAACTATTATGTGCTTGGATATTACATGTGATTCGGGGGTATAATGGAATTCAATCAATTATTGATTTGTTCTATAAGTGATTGAAGGTTCATCATACATGTGACCTCTCCCCTCTGTGGCCACAGAGTGGGTGTGCTAGCAGCTGTATTGAGCCAAAAGCCTTACAGTCCGCTGCGATTTGATGATTAGGGGGAATGCTTCTGTATTAAGCCAAAAGCTTTACAGATAGCGGTAATATTGTTGGATACTCGGATTAAGTATCCGATTTTCTTATATGGATCTCTGGAGTATGAGTCCTATAAGCGGTGAATGTGCTGGAGGCAGTTCATCAAAGAGTGGAGTTTTACTCCCACGTTGTACGACTTATTGTTCAGACGGGAAAGGTAAAATGAGGTAACGTAAGGTGTTTACCGCTTTAATAATGTGCTATGTGTAACCATGCTATGTGTTGCATCTTGTTTGGCATCTTGCTGCATTCATAATAGCTTATTGAGATTTATTCTCACCCCTTCCCTTTTACTGCTTTAGATTGTGCTGAGACAGGTGACCTGAACCAGTGAGGCCGGGGATAAGAGCGTGGACTCTTGCTTTTGGGACTTGTCAGGTTAAGTATAGGAGTCGGTTGTCCGGGAGTCCTATTTAAGTATTTCTCTTTTATAATTTGTATGAAAAACTCTTTTGTTAAACAATGTTAATTAGGGTTTTCAATGTAATTGATTAAGTATGGTTGTTGAAGTATTTGTTTAAATTCCTCCGAGTGGAGATATTATCAGTTGATTTTATTTTGAAAGTTTGAGAATTGGTTTTCTTTTAAATGTGAAAGAAAAGAAGTTTTGAAAAATCTAAGTTGGGATTTCTTAGTTTGAGCCTCTCCAGCTCGGGACACGCGTTAGGTTCCGGGTTGGGGTGCTCACAGTTGATATCAGAGCCTGATTTAGAGGTCAAGGGTAGATGTCTAAACTAAGGAGAAATGTGTGATAATTGACGCCGAGTGTTTAATGCGGGAGTTTGTTCTAATGGCCGAAAGCATTGATGATCAGCGAAAGGTTCTAGAAAATGAAGGAGATAGAGGTATAGGTGGAATTCAGAATGAAGAGATGATGAAATTATTCAGGATGTTTGTACAGAATATGGAGACTAGAGGATCAGTTCCGAATCAACCTGAGGGATGTCAAAGTGATGGATTGGAAAAATTTGTGAAGATGAACCCACCGAGCTTTAATGGAGATCCGGATCCGTTAAAGGCAGAAAAATGGTTAGCATAAATGAATAGGATTTTTGAGGTTATAGAAAGTCCCAACGAAGAGAAAGTTAGGTATGCCGTTTTCAAACTTGAAGGTCCAGCTGATCAGTGGTGGCAGATTTTGAAGGGAAATTGGGAGCGGGATCATACACCCCAGACTTGGGATAATTTCACTCAGCAGTTCGAGGATTATTTCATTTCAATGGTTACAAGGGATAAGAAGGAGATTGAGTTCTTAGGACTAAAACAAGGGAACATGACGGTGAATCAGTATTCAGTCCGGTTTGAGGAATTAGCTAGGTGTTGCCCTCATTTGGTATCGCATGAAGCGAGAAGAGTTCATAGGTTTGTAAAAGGTTTGAGGATTGAGTTTAGGAAGAAATTATTGATTGATAGCTTCACCAATTATCAGACAGCCATAGATAGAGCATATAAGATCGAGAATAACTTTGAGGAAAATAGTGGAAAATCGGAAGGTGGGATTAGAAATAAACCAAAGTATTTAGGACAAGGATCCAAAATCATTAGAGGACAGCTAAGGGCTTTAACTTCAGGAAGTGTGAGAGGGGAACTTGTTGTAGCTTCTTCGTCTAGGCCAATATCCAAACAGTATGGGATGATTTGTAAATTTTGCAAGAAGGTTGGACATACCGAAGATATGTGTTGGAGTAAGCAAGGCAAGTGTATTAATTGTGGAGCAATGGGACACTTTAGGAGGAATTGCCCAAGGTTGCAGCGGGGACGAGCTTTAAGCAGCGGTCAGCCGAGTGGACAACAAAGAGGTGGTACCAAAAGAGATAACGAAGGGGAACCGAAAGAGAAGGTCTATGGTCCAGTATGTGTTTCGGGTCCAGGAGAGATAGATCCCTCAGAGGTCACTAGAGGTATATTCCCTGTCTCAGAAGTTAGGGGTCATATTCTTATAGATCCTGTTCCATATCATTATGTGTGGCATAGCATTTTGCTTCTATGTGGCATACATTGCTTGAGATTTTGTTTTATTGTTAGAGGATTCTGCTCTTATGAGAGGATACCTCGAATCTCCTTTGGTTTACCATGGTGGTGATGTGGTTAGCTAGGCATGTATTGCCAGTTGATTGAGTATGATTACCGATTTATAATTATGAGATATACTTGACCTGAATGGTTAAGTAGTTGTCGTGCATTGGTAGACTATCATAAGAAGTGAGTCTCCTTTTCTGTGCCTAATTTGCTTATATTGGTAATGGATACAGATGAACCTTTATGTGGTATACTTGTTATATAAGCATTAAAGGCAGAAAATTTTGGTTAAAAGTGTTAAGGATAATTGGTATGTGTTAGACTTGCATGAGAAGTCTTTTCAGATTTATGTGCTAGTTGTGAGTAAATGGTAAATGTGCTTCCGTCGGTATATCCCATGTGTTGATTCTGAGTATGATAATCAGAATTTTAATCCTTGTCTTGACGGCTTTATGGTAGTTATGATTGATGACCTCCTTGGTTATTTAAAATTATGAGAGGATCATGAAGATAATTTGTGAGTTGTGTTAATTACCTTTAGTGGGAATTCATAGTTTGAGAAGTTTAGCAAATGTGAGTTGGCTCGCAAAAATTTTATATTTTGGTTATATAGTCTTAAGCTTGAAGGTTACTATGGATCTTGCGAGGTTTGAGTCCGTGATCTTTGGGTTGGCAAGTGCTATTGAAGAATTTTTAAGGAGTTTTTGAGAATTGAAAAATCGTGCCTTTAGTTAACTCTAAAGGATGTATAAATGGTGTGGGATGTAATAAGGATGAATCATCTTGATAGAGATGGAGAATAGATTGGCTATAGATCCGATCCTTACCTTACCTAGTGGATGTGAGGACTTTGTAAAATTTTAAGTGTGTATTAAAGGAAGATTAGGTTGTGATATTATGCAAAATGGGAAAGTGATAGCGTATGTTTCGAGGAAGTCAACTTAGATAAAGTGGAATTTTCTTACCCTCTACCCGAGAGTGGTTGCAATTGTTTTGCGTTATTTAAGTGGGAACTCTATCTTTTTGAAGCTCTCTTTTGGATTTGTTACCGATCCTAAGAGTTAGAGGATTTAGCTACTTGAAAGTAAGAGATTAGAGGACTATCCAAATTCTTGAAGAATAGGTTGTGACTTGTGTGATGGATTTCCTTTCAACTTGAGAAGTTTAATTAACATTAGCGAGTTTGCGTATAATAGAAGTTTTTAGTTTAACATTGAGTGGGTACTGTATTAAGCTTGGTATGGAAAATTTAGTTGTATGATCCCTCGTTTGTATGGAGTTCTCCCACTAATGATGATTAGACGGATTGGACTTATGCGGGAGAATCGTTGAGAGTGATTAGAATTGTAGTTTAGGGAATTGAAATCCTAGAGTATTTGGGTTGTGAAAAAGTATAGAAGAATCATGCCGTTAAGAAAACTATTTGGAAGTTGTAATTTGAAATGCGTGAGAGGTAACCTTTGTTATTGATCCTTAAGGTAAGTCTTTTTAAAATTCGGGACGAATTTTCTTTAAGGGGGAGTGAGTGTAACGACCCTAACCCTAGGCACAATTTTAGTATCATATTATATGCTTTTAATATTAATGTTAACTTTATGTGCTTATTTTATGCCTTTAATGTTTATGTTAAGTTGAGATGGTTAGGAGATAATTTTAAGGCCTTGGGATAAAATGAAAGTAAGTTAAAGTCTTTGATTGAATTAAAATAATTAAAAGTAAAATAAAGTAATAGGGTGGAGTAATAATAAAATGAACAAATAAAATATTATTGGTTGGAAAGGTTATTTTAAAAAGAAATAGAAAGAAAGAAAATTTGGAAGTATGGGGGGGGCATACTTCCTCCCCTTAATTCCCTCATTCCCTTTTCCCTTTTTGTCAACCCCTCCCATACCTCCTCCATCCTTCGCTCATTTCCCTCATCATTCTCTTCTTCCTCCTCCCTAAAATTCTCCATGGAAGCCTTCTTGAAGCTTTACTTCCCAAATTCCTAGAGAACTCAATCCTTCTCCATTTAGCAATCCAATTGTACTTCCGTGTTCGGGGTGAAGAGGGGAGCACATCAAGCTAAGAAAATCTTCATTCCATCCCATAATTGCTAAGTAAGTTATTATGACTTCCTTCTAATAATTGCTCACTTTATGTGTTAATTAATCTCTTGTTGAAAGCAAATGATTTTTGGTATTTGGAATAATGTTATTTGAGTTGGAATTGATCTTAAATTGTAAATTGGTGATCTAAGTTGGGAGAAGAGTGGTATAGAGTAATTGAGAATATTAATGGTTTAAGTGTAAGTATTAATTGTGGGTTTGGCCAAGTATTAGAGTTGGGAAGTGAGTTATTATGATTTTCCTTCCTCTAAATGCTCATGAAATAATTATTGTGTTATTGTTGTTACAATGGTCATTTGATGCTTTGAAAACCTTCTTGAAGTTGAGGAATTGATTAATGGTATAAAATGATATTATTGTCCATGGAAATTGATCAAAGTGTAAGAAGATGGGTTGAATAGATTAAAAAGGGTTAACTTGAAAAGTGTTAGTGAAATGGGTTGGAAATCATATGGTAAATGATCTAGGTTTACATCATTTTGGGTCTAAAGGATTTAGTATGTGAAGTATGAAGTTTAGTAAGCTTTTAGGTTCACAAATAAAAGGGAAGCTTGGGTTGAAAATTTGGTTTCTTGGGATTATTGGGTGTTGTTGCTGTTGGTGCCTGTTTCTGGCGTTGGCACGAGTCGTGCCCACAGGCACGAGTCGTGCCCATGGCCAACTCGTGGTTACGATTCGTGGATTGGGAGCCAAATCGTTCTGATCAACTTGAAGGGGAATTGCCATGAGTCGTGCCCTCAGGCACGAGTCGTGCTTGTCTTGGGAAGCATGATTCTGGGAAATGCTAAAAGGGCACGAGTCGTGCCCTGGGGCACGAGTCGTGCCCTGGCCTGGTGACTTTGATTCAATTTGTGAAATGTTTAAACCTATGCAACCTAGACCATAATTGAACCCTCTTTAACTAGATCAAAGTAGAATACTTTGGCTACACCATGACGTCTTATTTGGTCAAAATGGATTTGGGGAAGTAGTTTAAATATTGTCCGGAAAATGGTGGATAAACTTGATTCGTAACTTCACCAAAGTTGTTCAAACTTGGAAAGTAGGTCTTGCACTTTTATTAAGATTATTCAAGGTTGAATAATGACTTCGTAGAAATGGTTTATGGTTCAGGTTGGCCTTACTTACTCCCATACCCTTGGTGATTAGTTGAATAGTGTAGAGACTATAATTACACTATTGCGTTAGTTAGAAATGTTTGTGTATCACATTGTGGCATTGTATCCCAAGTGTGGATTATTTGGTATATGGTTGTATTGTATTCCAATTGTGGATTATCTGGCATGTTGATTATATTGTATCCCGGTGTGGATTATGTGGTTATATTGTTACCTTAATTGAATTCATATTCATTGATGGTATTATGCTTAGTGTATTAAATGAATGTTGCACTATAGTATTGATTTAGCATGAGTATATTTTACCATGTTGTTATATTATTATCCCTTTTGTGGATTTTATTTCAAGTAACTATTATGGGCTTGGATATTACATGTGATTCGGGGGTATAATGAAATTCAATCAATTATTGATTTGTTCTATAAGTGATTGAAGGTTCATCATACCTGTGACCTCTCCCCTCTGTGGCCACAGAGTGGGTGTGCTAGCAGCTGTATTGAGCCAAAAGCCTTACAGTCATTGCGATTTGGTGATTAGGGGGAATGCTTCTGTATTAAGCCAAAAGCTTTACAGATAGCGGTAATATTGTTGGATACTCGGATTAAGTATCCGATTTTCTTATATGGATCTCTGGAGTATGAGTCCTATAAGCGGTGAATGTGCTGGAGGCAGTTCACCAAAGAGTGGAGTTTTACTCCCACGTTGTACGACTTATTGTTCAGACGGGAAAGGTAAAATGAGGTAACGTAAGGTGTTTACCGCTTTAATAATGTGCTATGTGTAACCATGCTATGTGTTGCATCTTGTTTGGCATCTTGCTGCATTCATAATAGCTTATTGAGATTTATTCTCACCCCTTCCCTTTTCTTGCTTTAGATTGTGGCCGAGACAGTGACCCGAACCGCCGAGGCCGGGGATAAGAGCGTGGACTCTTGCTTTTGGGACTTGTCAGGTTAAGTATAGGAGTCGGTTGTCCGGGAGTCCTATTTAAGTATTTCTCTTTTATAATTTGTATGAAAAACTCTTTTTTTAAACAATGTTAATTAGGATTTTCAATGTAATTGATTAAGTATGGTTGTTGAAGTATTTGTTTAAATTCCTCCGAGTGGAAATATTATCAGTTGATTTTATTTTGAAAGTTTGAGAATTGGTTTTCTTTTAAATGTGAAATAAAAGAAGTTTTGAAAAATCTAAGTTGGGATTTCTTAGTTTGAGCCTCTCCAGCTCGGGACACGCATTAGGTTCCGGGTTGGTGTGCTCACAGTATGTGAAGAATTGGTAGGTGGATGAGAGGGAGGAAGTGGGTTGGGGGAGCCGGGGTGAAGATCCCCATCATTTTTCCGACAATATCCCTCGTCTCCGGCTATCTTTCAAGTCGCCGGACGACCGACCCATAGTTGAAGAAGAAAGGCGTGGCTGAGAATGAGTTGGGGGGTGGGGTGCAATTGAATTTTGGGAATTATTTTTTTCATCACAACCCTTCATTTTCAAAAATGTGCATTAAACCTCTTAAACTTGCACATGGACCATGAAATGACGAAATTATCCCTTACATACTCACGTGAAAGGCACATGGAATTCATCCCGTCAAAAAATTAACGATTTCGTTAGTTTTTATGCCAATTTGCTAAAAATTGTAAACTTAGAGCATTGATTGACTAAATTGAACTCTTGGCTGCGGTATTGCAACTATGCGTACAACTTAATTCACCAAATTGCAATTAGCCCAAAAATTAAGTCACGATAAATTAAGAGAATTGTTATTCGCCCCCGCATTATTACTGAATACGTCCGCAATAATATTATAAAAAAAATGCCATTAAATAAAATGACAATATTAACCCTTTTACATCCCAATTAAATGAAATGACAATAACAAAAATGCCATGGATCTACAGTTACTCATTTTAGTGGTCTTTGTGGCAGGTGATGGTCGGACATAGCTTGAAAACGAGTTTTGAAATCAATGGTGAAATCTGAAAATTAATTGAAAATGGGTAGAAATTTTGCAGAAGAATAGATAGAAATACCCATTTGACCTTCTACTCATTCACATTAGTCAATCGATTGTTGAGACGGGGAAGAGCGGCGAAGAACTTCAATAGGAGATAGGGAAGAAGGAGATGCAGGGTAAATTGGAAATACACATTTAAGCAAACACCGTCGGCCATGGATCTACCTGAAGAGCTTCAATTCCTAACAATTTCATCCATCTTCAAAGAATCAATTTCAATCCCAAAACAATCCCCAAAACCCTTCTACCAAATCACACTTTCCCTAATCTTCCCTCTTTCCTTCGCAATCTTAGCTCACCGTCGCCTCCATTTACACCTCCGAACGTGTATCTTTATCCTCCCCCCTCTCCGCCGTCCCCAAAATTGGAGAGATGGTCGGCATGGGTGTTAACGCAGTTGACTGGACATGAGGTGGGTGCAACAAAATCGGCGGCGTCAAAGGGAAAAGGGAGGAGGTGATGTTAGGGAAGAGATGAGAGAGAGAGAGAGAGAGAGAGAGAGAGAGAGAGAGAGAGAGAGAGAGAGAGAGAGAGAGAGAGAGAGAGAGAGAGAGGGAGGGAGTACGAGGAGTGTGGAGTAAGGGGATAAAGGGGGTAGTGAAGGTGAAGGTGATGGTGATGGAGGGAAGGGAAAGGGTGGCCGACGGTGGTAGGGGTGAGAAGGCGCAGAAAAGAAGGTAGAAAGAAAATAGTATTTATTTAGGAGATTAAAAGGGGTAAAATAAGAATAATGGTGGTACATATAGTTATGAATGTCTATTTTTCTTAGTATACTTAGCAATGCGGGATATTCATTAATGATAATGATGCGGTGCGAATAACAATTCTTATAAATTAAGGCTCCGTTTGTTTCGCGTAAAACATTTTCCGGAAAATGTTTTTTCATGTAAAATGATTTCATGTAAAAAGATTAAAAGGGGTAAAATAAAAATTTTTTTTTGGGGGGTGGGGTAGGCGGGGGTGAGTGGGCGGTTTCCAAAAAAAATTTTTTTTTTTGGGGTGAGGTGGATAAAGAGGGTGGGTGGGGCGGTTTCCAAAAAAATAAAAAAAAAAAAATTGGAGAGAGGTGGGTGGTGGGGGGTGGGTGGGGCGGTTTCCAAAAAAAAATAAAAAAAAAAATTATTTTGGGGGTAGAGGGTGGGTAGGCAGGGGTGGGTGGGCGCGGTTTCCAAAAAAAAAATTTTTTTTTTTTTTGGGGGAGAGTGGGGTGGGATAGGCGGGGGGTGGGTGGGCGGCTTTCAAAAAATAAAAAATAAAAAAAAAATTTGGGGGGAGGGTGGGGTGGGTGGGGCGGTTTCCAAAAAAAAAATAAATTTTTTTTTTTGGGGGTGAGGGTAGGCGACGGGGCGGGTGAGCGGTTTCCAAAAAAAAAAAAAAAAAATTTTGGGGGAGGGTGGGGTAGGCGGGGTGGGTGGGGCGGTTTAAAAAAAATAAAATTTTTTTTTGGGGGGGGGGTGAGGGTGGGGTAGGCGCAGGGGGTGGGTGGGCGGTTTTCAAAAAAATTTTTTTTGGGGGTAAGATGGGGTGGGTGGGCGCAGTTAAATTTTTTTTTTTAATTATTATTATTATTATGTTGTATCGACGTGGTATGAGTTGTACATAAGGTCGAAAGCGAAGATTGTAAAATGATTGCACAATTTGAAATTGGTAAATCATTTTACAAAGAAAACCTCCTTTTTTTACATCCTTGTAAAATGTTTTACATTTGACTTTCTTTTACAAGTGGTTACCAAACACTCGAAAGTAGGTAAAACATTTTTCGAAAAACATTTTACTTGAAACAAACACCCGAAAACAAGGAAAACATTTTCCGGAAAATGTTTTACATGAAACAAACTGAGCCTAAGTCACCACTGCTGGTCTAACGATGCCAGGATTTGAACGGCCATTTTCATCCACATCCGTGCCTTAAACGGCGAATAGCGGTCTGTGATCCAGAAACCGTACACCTACTGTTACGCCGACCTCGAAGTGGCCCCCACTTCTCGAGCGTTGTTACCCTTTTCCAACCGCCAAAGCACAATAGAGTTCGTGTCTACGAAGGAACAATCGCTAGTACTCAATCCGTACCAGGATAATCGCAATCTGTAGATTACGACTCAGATTATAAAGCTGCAATACTTTCTCCAATTTTCTCGTGAAATTTGCTGTATATTAGGTCTTATTTCGACGTATTTCGTTCTGCACTCGTCTGGAATCAAGCGTTTCTTCGTTTCTGTAAGTATCGATGAATTTCTAGGGTTCTATGGACTATCTGATGTATGTGATTTCTTTTCTGGTACAATTTAGTTCTGGATTTTTTATTTCTTGTTGCGATCATAAACTTTTGTGCAATTTGTTGTTTTTGCTGTTGCATTTTACGTTAAGGATGTTATTAAAGCACAGTGAAGGATTGTATTGTAACTCTGTGAAATCTGTAAACCTTGGTGTTGTTTACTGTGCGATAAATTTAGTTTTTATTCTGTGATTAGGTTTTGTTTTTAGCTTGATTTGCATATGATCGGTGAACGAATGATTTTCATGTCTTAATTTAGTGAGTCCTTTTCGAGGTGGTTGAATTTTGTAGTTTTGTTGCACACTTATTGGATAATCATATTTATTAAAGCAACCGATGGTTATTTTATTGGTTTTGAAATTTGCAATGAACTCAGCATTCTGCTCAACATACATTTAGTAACAAAGATGCACTAGTTCTGATGTAACATGAGTCTACTTTTAATTATGCTTTTAATTATGGCCCAGAATGCAATGAAGGCAAATTTGGTCCTACTTAACTAAGTTTTATGAGAACACATACTTTAGAATTATAATGAAAACATGATAACGACCCATTTAGGGACAGTTAGAATTTCATAATTTGTGCATGTGCCCAAACATACACCTGGTGGGAATTTAAGTTCTCAAATTTATTTGAGATCTAACCTTTGAATTTCGTTAGTGTTGATTCTGGGCTGGAATGATATTTCTTAAAGTTAGATATTTTTGTTACTATAGTATATTTTAAAGATCTATAACTTCTGGTATTGTCAATATGACTTATGTATATGCATTTTCCTTCGTGTACTTTACTGTTTATGCAGTGATTGACATCTGATTTTTTTTCTTTGCAGGCTTCTTTGAGTTGACAGTTTTAAGCACATATCATTACTTTGATAATCTATATTGCATGGATACTAGTGGTTCCATATGATTCCGGATACTCGCACGCGGCAGAGATTAAGCAAGTTTGTGGTTCCACTTTGTTAAGGGACTTAGGTCTTGGAGTAGTTCTTCTAATTGAAATTTCACGTGTGTGGAAGTGCAAGTGTGAAACTCAGCTACACAAACTCACAGGTCTATTGTATAGATTCATGATACTACTGTGGCTCCAGTGACATGAATTGTGGTATCATGTCGCACATTCATTAATCAAGCACTCATCCTTTACTGGGGCTTTAGAGTACTGTCATTCAATTTTGCTGATGGGATGGAGAGGGGTTTTATTCTCTTTGTTTTTTGTTCTCACCCTGGCTGAGTCCTCGGGCCGATCAGGCCTGATGTGGTCAATTAACCTTGGTGGTGGACAGACATTTGTCTACAGCTGGTCAATATACAGTGCAAGTGTATTTGTACTTGTTGCTCTTGTTTTATCGATGTATCTAATGTTTGAGCATTTAGCGGCTTACAATCAGCCTGAGGTCTGGTATTTCTTTCTTTATCCTCCCTTTCATAAACCATTATTTATGTTACTTTGTCCTGCAGTATGCTAGATTATCTGCACCAGTTGCTATCATCACACACGCAGCCTAGACTTGTTTTCTCTTTGTTATCATTTAGAACTGATGACAAAATTGTTTTATTTCATTATTTCAGGAGCAAAAGTTTCTAATAGGACTCATTTTGATGGTTCCTGTGTATGCACTAGAATCGGTATGGACCTTACTCAAGTTAATATATTCATTTCCACCTCCTCCCCACCCCAAACTCACAAAAAAGAAAAGGAAAAAGAAGGAAAAAAATTCCCTCTTTGTTGGGCCAAATTGTTAATGCTTTACTAGTGATATTCTTTGTCCTTTATCCTTCTCGTTTTCATTCAATATAGAGCTCTGTCCTTTTTTCCTGTGTATTTGCTGGTGGGTTAGGGGTTTGGGAGAACCCTATGTGGTTACTCTAAGGAGATAGTTGATTACTTTGAGTACTAAAGTGTAGTCATCTCCTTGTTATGAATGTGATATCGTTCACTTTTTTTTAGGAACCAATGAACAGGTAGGTTTATAACATTCTTTTCAGCAGTCCAAGCCGGATGAGTAAATTTATTCTATTGATTAAATTTTACTTCTTTGAGATAATTTGGTTCATGAAGGAAACAGAGTAATTTCAGCCGCCCACCTAGGCCAAGGGTCTTCAAGCTCTACTATTATAAGTGCACTAAATAATCCTTTCCTGGTTATTCTTTGGTTCATCATTATGTATTTTGACACTTTCTTGTACCATTAGTTACTTATATGTTAGTATGTGAAAATGTTTTGTTTTCTTGTGAAGTATTATGAGGATGTGAGGTATTTAAGGGGCCTACCAGTTATTATGAAGTACATGATGCTCAATAATAGGATGAGTAGTCCTTTAGCTTCAATATTTCATTCACTGAGTTTCTGGTTTCTTTGGATACTTTCAAGTGACAGAGGTTATACCTTTGGCATCAGTCCAGTATGCACCTTATATCATTCACGTGCATTATTCTCTTGAGGCTAGGATCCCAGATACCTTTGACGGTTTTAAGCTCAAGGATCAACCCTGTTCCACTTCACTTCTCTTGGTGGAGTGGGCAGGTATTAACTACCCCATCCATCTAAAACTTTAGTTAGAAACCCAAAAAAATGTGTGTCAAGGTTGATACTCCTCACAGGTGAGCTTCTCCCTCGTGGGACATTTTAAATGTGGTATTTATGGTCACATACTTACAGCCAATATGTACCCTTTCAATATTGTGGGAAGGGCGGGATGATTACTTCTTAGTCCTTGCAAGAGCATTGTTTCTGATGCCATATTAAGTACCCAACTCATCTAAAAGCTTAAAATGTAAGATAGAGGTCCAACAATGTATATGAATCTTAAGAGGAAGGATTGAGAATGTTCTCCCTTCTTTTAGTTACCATATGCTTAACTTTTTTCCTTTGGTCTGTGCGGTTGTATCGGCTGATTCTTTATCGTTCTCCTCCCCCCCTACTTTTTATCTTGTTACTTAGAACTATTGTGAGTTGAAATTCTGTAGGAGTTATTGAACTCGATGCACCTTTCTGCTGATTGATAATCGGATATGGTCTTGAAGTAATTTTCTAATTATATTATTTCTAACCTTATTTCTCTTATTTCACAGTTTTTGTCTCTATTGGATTCAAATGCAGCATTTAATTATGAAATAGTCAGGGATTGCTATGAAGCTTTTGCATTGTATTGCTTTGAGAGATACCTCATAGCCTGCTTAGGTATGTCTGGATGATCTGAGCCAGTACTTCTGTTCTCATATGATGATTGTTTGTGTCTTGAACTTGTTTTGCACTGAGTTCCTTACTGAAAATGTCCATCTCTGTAATTACTCTTAACAAGAACTAATCACTGCTAGTTTCGTCTATGTTATTAATTCTGTGTTCATTTGGTTTAATTTTTCATGATGGGAAATTATCGAGAGAGTGCTTGTTAGTCATTGAGTTTGTTTGCACCTTGCATTGTCTAAATACCGCTATACACATTCCTTTTTTGCTGTGTATTCTCACTTTGCCAGGCTAGAAGTAGGGGAAGACCAAATTAGCATGGGCGTCAGTGAATAAAAGAAAAATATGATTGTATGGCCTTGTGGCATTTATTTGGAACAAATTGATTGGTAAGGAAGAATTCATGCTGCACTTCAAGTGATTAGGACCATGTCTAAGTTGGGTTGATTTATATACCTATTCATTTTTATCTAAAAGTCTATTTGTATATTGATAAGGTGAGACTATACTTTCATCTATATTTCCAGGGCCGACTCAAGTATGTGAATATGATAACTTGTGATCATAGTGAGAGTGTAAGTATTTAGTTTCTTAATGGGTTGGAAAGGTTGCTAAGATATTTTCCTCTATGCATTGTTAGATAGTTCAGACATTGTTCACGTCTCAAAGTAATTTCACAATTTGTTAATTCACAATGGACATCATGGCTTTTAAAAGTAGTGAAGAGATTCATAGATATTTTATTGGAGCAGACCATTCTGTCATAGTGAAAGATTGTTTGCAAGTTACTTGTTAAGTTCTTAATTGCTCATGTGAACTTCATGATTTACCTGGCCCATAGCTTCTAACGTCCCATATTTTATTGGAGCAGACCATTCTGTCATAGTGAAAGATTGTTTGCAAGTTACTTGTTCAAGTTCTTAATTGCTCATGTGAACTTCATGATTTACCTGGCCCATAGCTTCTAACGTCCCATATGGTTGGCATTTCATTTATTATTCAGCCATCGCTGATTGAAATGAATGCTTGGCTGCCCAGATTACAAGAGTAATTCCATGTCTATTCTGTCCTTTTGAGCACATACTGCTTTGAGTGAGTGCTTTGTATCTATGTGGTCCGTGACCCTCTTTTTCTGCATTTTTACAAGAAATATGAAACATCTTGGTTGTCTGAATTCCTTCAGATTGTTAATTTTATGTAACATCCTCACTTTTTTTTTTTTTTCATTTTGTCCCCCCACCCTTCTTTTTATTCTTACCTTCTAACTGTTGAATGAAGGTGGCGAGGATAATACTATTGAATTCATGGAAAGTAAAAGCCTGATCAGCTCAAGCATCCCACTAATTGAAGAGTCATATGCTTATGGAGTTGTGGAACATCCTTTTCCCTTGAATTGCTTGCTTAAGGAGTGGTATCTTGGCCCTGACTTCTATCAGGCTGTAAAAATTGGCATTGTTCAGTATGTAAGAACTTCTGCGTCTATCAGCTCTTCTTTAGCAGATCTTTATCTCCTTTAATCTCACTTTGATTGTTTACTTCCAGATGATTCTGAAGCTGATCTGTGCATTACTAGCAATGTTTTTCCACTTTTTTGGGATTTATGGGGAAGGGAAGTTCGAGTGGAGATACGCGTAAGATACTTTTAGTCATGTTACCTTCTTTTTTTCTTTTCTTTAGTGCTTTTCTTTTTATTTTATTTCTTTGAATATGGGGTATAGTTTTTTTGTTTCCTTTGGTTAGCCATGGTCGAAGATCACATGCTGGGTTGGTCTTTGAAAGACCTTGTGGTTATTTCTTCCTCAGTCCCAAAGAGATAGTCCTATTTGGTTTTTGATGGTCAACACAAGTGACTTTGACCAAATATTAATGTCAGTATACTTATCCTAGTGGAAATCTAAAAATTGTTATTGATAAATCAAGAAGTGATTTATCAATAACAGTTTTTACAATTTCATTGGAAGATTAGATTGAAATTATTGTTTGATCGAAGTTCTCTTGTGTTGACCATCAAATACCAAATGAGACTATCTTTCCGGGACAGACGTGGTATAAAATAAAGGCCAAACTCTTTGCATCCACTGTACCATTATACTTTCTTATTTAAAAAACCAGTTGTACTTTGGAAAATCGACCATTCTGCTCTGCCCCCAAAATTGCGGATTAGGGCACAGATTAGAGCACAAATTTGGCGGCGGAATGGTATGTTTTCCAAAGTACAATGACTTTTTTGAAAATAAAGTAAAAGTACAATGGATGCAACACAATTGAAAGTACAATGGATGTAGACAGAGTTTGCTTTAAGATAAAAAATAACGAGTAATAATATGTTTGAACTTGGAATCCCCTATTCATTGGTCCTTGTACGTATTTCACTTTTTCCGTTTGTTTCTGTAGTTGGCTTTAACTGTCAGTTTACAGCTCCCTCAGTTACTGTTAACATTTCTAGGAATACCCTAAAAGGGTTGAATTTGAAGTCAGTATTTCAACCAGATAAGGTCTTTAACAGACAAAAAAAATGGCAAAAAAAAAAAAAAGAGAGAAGGATAAAGACCTGTTCAAGCACTTACCTCCACAGTTTGTTCCCCCTTGCCTCTCAATAATGTCTGTTTCCTGCTTCTCTCTCCCTCGTTCTGTGTGTCCAGCTGCTGCCACCTTGCCTTCTCCACCTCTCTCTCCCTCCCATCATCAATCCTTCTTCCTCCATCTGAACCCTCTCATCCATGGAAATCCTGACTCTCTCCCTGCACCGGGACCATACACCCTTCGTATATTCCTCCCCTTCAACCCTAACTATGCCATCTCATCTCCACCAATCTCCGTTCTATCTCTCTCCTCCCCGATCCTCCCATTGCAACCTTGCTCTCACTCAATCTTTGAACTCCATGACACTCTGACAGAAGTCTAATTAAATCTCTCACCTGTTGCATCTGTTCTTCAATCACTGTTTTGAATATAGTGTTTTCTTACCCATCCGTCTTATTTTGATCATGGTTTTCCTGGGTTTACGAAGGTTCTGTATTTATTTGTAAGGATTTCCATTTTGGATGGATTTGTTAGTCTGTGTAAATGCATTGTTGTTCAGGATTGTGGTATGATTAAAAGTTGCTATTGCCATGCTGTTGAGCTTTTATTCAGTGTGGAGTGTGGACTGTGTTTGGACTTGGCAGTTTTTGAGTTTGATTCCAAATAGTGGTGATTGAATTAGGGAGGCTAATCTGAGTTTGGACTTTGGAAATAGTGAGCCGTTCATAGTTTTGGTTTTATGTTCAGTTCAGTGCTCTTAGATTGGAGTTGGGTTCATGCAGGTCAGTTGAGTTGAGGTGGAGTGGTTATGGCCTTATGGGTATTTGATCTACTATTATAATTTCAACTGAAATTTTAACAGCAATTGTGAGAAGGGATATACTAACATCGATAGCCAAGTCTGAGGACCTTATGCATAAGAAAGACGAAGAAGAGGACTTGACAAATAAAAATAAAGCTGTTTCAGTGACCAAATAAGTGCTTAATTCAATAAATAATTGTTATTACCTTCATTATGATGCTTCTTTTGCACTTTACTTTTGCATTTTAGTAGGCCAAAATGGCTTGCTGAATATCCATGCATTTTGCTTACTCTTGTTTTAGTCCATACACTTGGTGTCATAATGACCTTCCATTCATGTGGTCATGACCAATTTCTTTTAACTTCCTGCAGCTATCCATACCTAGCAGTTGTTCTTAATTTCAGCCAGACCTGGGCCTTATATTGCCTTGTACAGTTCTATTCAGTGACCAAAGAAAAGTTGGCACCAATTAAGCCTTTGCCCAAGTTTCTGGCTTTCAAGTCAATAGTTTTCCTGACATGGTGGCAAGGTGTAGCTGTTGCATTTCTTTTTTCATTGGGAGTTTTCAAAGGGGCCCTAGCACAGGAGTTGAAAACACGTATACAGGACTATATCATTTGTATTGAGGTGTGTTTCTATTTAGTCACTTTTACCCATTGTTTATGCTAAAAATTATTCTCTGCTGTTTCTCCCTTGACATATGATTCTTGTTTCATGTCTATCATATCAAAATGCTGATGATCAACTCAAGTTAAAAATTGTTTCTTCCTAGTATATTACTGCAGATTAAATATGATTGTGTATGTTCACAATCAGTTGCTTCGGAGAACTTGAGTGGTAAAAAGTGATTGGTGTGTCCTCTTCATGTAGTTAAGAGAGACTGATATAAGCAAATGTCTTAATGTGAATTACACGATAATATATAAGCCAATGCCATGGGCCAATTGCTGCCTATATTTTGCAATTCAAGATAGGATTATGCATCTGTCTGTCGGGACACCTGTTAAAAGTTTGAGTTGGTTTTGGGAGAAACTAGTTTCTCTCAAATATTATAAAAAGTCCTGTTTTATTTTAAAAACCGGTTCAATGACCGGTTCAAAAAGCCGAGTTAGTTTGGTTTAAAATTCATGTACCGGTTTTTTTAAGTTAAAAACAAGACTTTTTATAATATTTTTCTGTAAAAGTTTTATACAGTGATGGGGAATCAGTCCTGTGAAAGCACAAGACTTGGTGTTTGGGGTATCACGGAATCATGTGTTCATTAATCTTGCGGGCTCAACGGTTGAACGATGTCAGTTTTTTAATATTAGTTGATGTCTTTTCACTTCCATTTATTTCATAAACAATGAAATAGATCTTTCTAGGGATTATAGCAGACAAATGTTTCCGCCGGGGCTGGACATATTAGGACTTTATGTTTGTGGGTATTATGGCGTTCAGTTTTGTTCTTATTTCATAGAATACTCTACTTTCGCTGTTACTTGGACATTGTTCCCCTACCCACCCCCACTCGCTCAACATATCATGATAAAATGCTGAACATTAGTTGCTCAGTATCTACCTTTTGTCATATTAGGCTTTCGCCTTTCTTTTCGTGAAAACTTTGACAAATTTTGAGCAAATGCTAATGGCCTGATCTTCTGGAGCAAATGCTGTGTCTGTTCTTTTCCATTCAATAAATAACTGTGTTCTTCAAAGATACCGTGTCTTTTGGGGTCGATTTAATAGCGTATTCCAGTAATAATATTATGAATTTATGAGGATAAGCATATTAAAGTAAAACTTTTTAATTTCTCATATTTTTAATTTCTGGACCGAACTTGTCAAACAGATGGGTGTTGCGGCGGTGGTTCACCTCTATGTTTTCCCAGCAGTGCCATACAAGCGTGGAGAGAGATGTGTACGTAATGTTTCGGTGCTTTCTGACTATGCATCATTAGGTACCCCGCCCGATCCGGAGGAGGTTCAAGATTCTGAAAGAACTACTAAAGTGCGCCTTACTCGGCATGAGGAGAGAGAGACAAGCGTCCCAAGTTTCATCATAGTGTTCGTGATGTGGTCATTGGAAGCGGGGAAATTGTGAGATGCAAACTTCTGCATTTTTATTTATTCATTATTTATTATACAACAACAACAACAACAACAACAACAACAACAACAACAAAGCCTTATTTATTATAATTATTTAAATTTAATTCTTGTATGCTTGGAGTTTATTGACCAGGTACAATAATTTTCTCTTCCTTTTTTCTCTTTAGATGGTTGACGACATGAAGTTCACTGTTTCCCACGTCGTAGAGCCAGTTGAACGAGGAATTGCAAAAATTAACAAAACTTTCCATGAGATATCTGAAAATGTGAAGCGGCACGAGGAGAAAAGAAGGAGCACTAAGGATGATAGTTATCTTGTTCCTATGAATTCCTGGACAAAAGAATTCCCGGAAGTGCATGATAAAGTTGAAGGCAGTATCAGTGACAGTGGTTTGTCTGATGGCAGGCGACAACGTTACCAATCCAAAGCTTCAGTTTATGAGTTCAGAAACCGATAACTTCCTGCAACGTTCTCAAACAGATGTTACTTTAGCTGACATTTAGGTGAGTAAATGCAGTTCTAATCTCGCTTTTCCAATAGGGTTAATTACCATTTAGGGCCTAAGGTCGTATAGCAGTCTTCGCGGGGGCTGTGGTGGTTTCCTTGTCAATTTAGGGCCTCACATTAAAAGTTATTCGGTTAGGGGAAAATTAACGATTTCGGTTAAAAAACTCAGTTAAGTGACCATGTGCCTACCATTTGCGTTTTTAACGAGGGTATTTCTGGCAATTTCTGGAACATTAATAAATTATTTTAGTAGCATTATTATATTTATACTAAAGCTAAATGTTTCTTTTTTTAAGCAATAAAATTTTATTTCATTCATTTTAAAAAATCATTACATAGAAATAAATAATTATATAATGAATAAGAAAATTATAAAAGGGTAGAAAGTTAAATTTATTTTTAAAATATTAAATATACTAAAATTTAAAACTAAATATTTCTTATTTGGAAGAAATATGTTTTTATTCACAAAATGAACAAAAAAATTATAAAATTAAAGATTAAAGATTAAAGATTAAAGATTAAAAATTAAAGATATTTTTACCCAAAAGTAAAATATCAAAAATAAAAATAAAAAACCCACCTACAGTCCTACATATCCCCCCTCCATTATAGTTTTTTTTTCCCAAATCCATACCCCTTCCCGTCTTCTTCCCCTCGTTTTACAAAAAAAATAAAATTATCATCTTTCTTCCATACCCCTTCCCGTCTTCTTCCCCTTTTACAAAAAAAAAAATTAAAAAAATTATCATCATTCTCCCCTGCTACCCTACCCTTCCCCATTGCCTCCTTTCATCTTTTCACACTTTGGAGCCTCCACCGCCCGTCCTCTTGCCCCTCAAGCGAAAACGAAACCCACCCATTCGTCCGCCGTCGTCGACCCTTTAATTTCACTCGTCACAGATTCGAAATTTCGAAATTAGTTTCGAGAGGAGAGAGCGACAGTGTAGAGGGCTTGTGACTTGATTAGTTTTGATTTTGAATTTGGGTTTTCAAGCTTTGAATTTGGTGGTGGGTTATGGCTTTATGTTGAATTGTTGATGGTGGTGAAGGGTGAGGCAATGATGTTGGTTGTTTTGTGTTAATGGTAGTGGGTTTGTGTTGATGGTGGTGTGTGGACGGAAGGTGGTTGGTTCGTGTTTATGGTGGTGTGTGGTGCCAAAGGTAGTGGGTGGTGGTTGTGAATGGTGGTAACGGGGAAGGGTGAGGGTGAGGCGATTAGGGAAGATGAAGAGGAACGTGGTAGGCACATGGTCACTTAACTGGGTTTTTTTTAACCGAAATCGTTAATTTTCCCCTAACTGGCTAACTTTTTTAATGTGAGGCCCTAAATTGACAAGGAAACCACCACAGGCCCCCCCACGAAGACTGCTATATGACCTTATGCCCTAAATGGTAATTAACCCTTTCCAATATATGAAAACGTTTACTATAAATGGTTTTCTTTTTCAATTGTGTTTTTCAGGGTGGAGTGTCCAGAAGTCTAACATGTGGAAGATATATACAAGCCTGCTAGCACTGATGGATCGTAAAGATTTTACAGTACAGCCGGTAAATATACCAATACTGAATCTAATGACTACTGATTTTGACATATGCTTTGTAAGGCAAACTATTCGACTGTAAATCCAAGAGTTGCACCTTGTGACATCGGTGAAGTTTTGCAACAGTAGGTGTCAATAACAAGAATACTCTGAAAAATTTGAAATAAAAAAAATATGCTCCAGGATGTTTAAAGGTCACCACATTGTCTGTGTGTGGGTGTAAATGTACATGTTTACTGTCAACATAGCTTAAAGCTTGGGAGGCAGAGAATTCAGTTGTAAAGTCTAAGAGCTACTCCCCCGTCCCAGATTAAATGTCGCATTTGACTTGTCAACGTTTTTAAGAAAACGTGTTTTACTTGCTTGTACAATGGAAAAATTGCTCTTAGACTATTTCCAAATTTAGAAATGCTGACATTTAATTTGGGACGAACCAAAATGAAAATTGCTGACATTTATTCGGGGATAGAGGGAGTATAAGAATGATTGCTGAGTGTATGATAGTTTTATGTTAGTTCTTAATCAAAGATGAGATTTCGTTACTTGATCAAAGTAAACATGCTTGTGTGATGTGCGTGTTTCTGTGCAAATATGCCATGCGTGTCAGCTGCACAAAGTAATAATCTTCACCATCCCAATCCCCTCAGCAGTTTTACTTAACTGATTGATGGTTTCATGATTTCTCTGACCCTCAAAGCGTAAAAAGCATGAAGCGTGCGGGCTCAGCTCTCGCATCCCTCCCATCCGCGAAGCGTGTCACTTATCATTGGTCTGTATTCTGAGTATGATATTGTGCTCTAATTATGAGTTTTGTATGAGCATTTTAACCTTTTGAAACCCAATCTGAGCTAGTATGCGGAAGATACTTGAATAAAACGCTTCAATTCTTGGGTTTCACTTGTTGAATTTGCTGGCCGAGTTGTGTTTGGTTGTTTTACTGAAATCCCCTAACTAGGTGACACAATTTTATTTTAAAGAACAACTATCAATGGGCTCTCCAAGCACATTGAAAATTCGTCCGAGAGTGGCTCCACCGACCGAAACACTTAGGGGAGTGCCCGTATCAATCACTTCCATTCCTCTCATTAGACCAAATTGCAGCAACACTCATGGCTACAGCCCTAACTCGATTGTTTCCTAATAATTACTGTACTTCACAAGTAATTGTTTCATCACTACCTTTACCGGAGATAGAACTTGACATTGATACAGGAATTGGAGTTTTCTTTTTCCTCTTCTGCTTGACGTTATTTTGAGTTGCTTCATTTTGTAAAATTTGGCATTTATCTCAACTTCTAGCTGAGTGCAGTGAATTGGATCCACCTAGAATGGCAGTATATGTTCTTGTTTTCAATAAGGTCCAATCCGTATTTGAGTCGATTCCTTCTCAAGTGCTAGAACACATAAATAACCTCATAAGCATAGACAACAACTATGAGTTGAGAATTTGAGAGTGAGATGAATTAGAGTCGGGGCGATCCAGTGTCAAAATGGAGGGGTTCACAAATTACATTACCCAACATGTTTATCTAACCTATCATTTTTATGCCAACAAGAAAAACTCACTTGTAAATACATTTAATCCCTTATTATTGATGTCATCTCTAAACAAATAACAACACAAACAATATGTTTTATCTGCCGTAATGCTATATTTCAACCAATTAGCATATTTGTTAAACCAATCTCGATTAAAACAAAGCAATTTATTTCTATCAATTTTTTGAGGAATATCATGGCTGCGAGGTTGACAAGGACCTTTTGTAATATAATGTCTTCTAATATCATCAACTTGGTTAGGGTAATATTCATAAATCTTTTTTCTAAGTGCGGGATTCGAAGGTAGACTATTCAAATCAACAAATTCTTTACTAGCACTAACAGAACAGAAGCTTCACTATAACGGGGATATAATTAATTACCCCAAAACTAGTTACAACTTTCGTCGATGATTTTCTTTTTCTCTCTTCTTTTTGTTTCTCTCCCGTCTCCTTCTGTATTAATTTAATCAGCCTTTTTATTTTTTAACTGTGTCTTTCTTTTTTGCCTAGGGGGGTGGGCTGAGCTGGTAAGTGGAGGGTGCACTTAGTAATATACTCCCTCCGTCCCACTATAGTTGACACCCAAGGGGTGGGTTCAAAAACCAAGGAAAAAGAATAAAATAAAAAAAATGTGTGGTGGAAAATGAAGAGAGAGAATGAGTGGGGTAAATAGTAGTGTTGGTTGAATAAATATGTGGTAGAAAATGAAGAGAGAGAATGAGTGGTGGGGTAGAGTGAATATAAAAATATAAAAACTTGGTTATTTTTGAAAGGTGTCAAGTATAGTGGGACGGCCCAAAATGGAAAGAAGTGTCAAGTATAGTGGGACGGAGGGAGTATATATTTTTTTTACATGTCAACATTAATTTTGGGGAGTTCACAGCCACCCCTTTGGATGTTCCTGTATCAGCCTCTGATTAGAGTGTTAGTGTTGAAAAGTGTTATCATGTTTATAATAAGTTCAGTTTATTTACAAAAATGTTATCACGAGTTTTAAAATAGTATTAGTGGTTGGGATAAAACGAATATCAATGCTAATATTAAAAAGTAAGGATGTCAGCATAATCTATAGTATAAATGGCAACATGGTGCTACAATTGAATGAACAGTTTCAAGTGATGAATTTCCCATTTTGCCTTCACTAAGTTGTTCTTTTTTCATTTTGTCTTTAAAAAAAATATTTTTTTCTTTTTTAAAATTAAAAAAAAAAAAAAAAAAAAAAGCAAGCAAGCAAAACGCGTGTTCTTGGGCCTTTGAGCTTTGCTCTAGTATTTTGATAAGTTTAAGTTATTTATAAAAATCTATTATTCAGCACTTTCAACCACTTTTTTATTTTTTCAAAAATATTATAAAAAAACTGATTTATAGAAGATTTTTGAAGGGGAGTATTAATTTTGGCTTAGGGTTTGCTCTTCAAATCCAGTCGTAACCCTTTCCTAGTCGCCTCACCAAGCTTTATCTCCCCCCTGACCCCTCCCCCCTTTCGCACACACACCAGGAAAATATAAATCTCAGTCATAGAAATTGAACGGATCCGCCATTGATGGTGGTCGGATTTCAATCGGCTGCATTTCTACTTCATATATTATCGTAAGTTTTGGTTGCAATTTTCGATTTATATGCGATTTGGTTTTAGGTTAATGTATTTATAATTGTTATTGATAAAGGGCAGTGATGAGAAAAAAGGAAAGTCATGCACCACTCTGATACTGATGATTGATAAACTTTCTCATACCCATTTTTCTTTCTGAGCTCTTTCTCATCTTGTTTTGATTTTTTGATTTTCTTGTTTTTTTTTTTTTTCGTTTTTAAATTCAAAGTTAGAGCCAAATGATGGGTCTTTTAGATCAAACCATGATGCGGACCGTAACAGCATTCATTTGCTGGCTGGGGATAAGATTTTTGGTTTCTGATGGTTCCTCCATTTTTTTAATTTTTTTTTTTTTTTTTAAATCTCATAACTCACTATTTATACTTGTAACAATTATTTTGCCATACATTTTTCTTAATTTTTGTGTAAGTCCATTTTTGTATCATTTCGGGTGAGACTCTTATCGAATTATCAACACATTTGGTTGATAACCAAATCGTTATTGTTATTCAACACAA
Organism: Adenophora triphylla var. japonica; assembly: GCA_022495995.1. Classification (NCBI taxonomy): domain Eukaryota; kingdom Viridiplantae; phylum Streptophyta; class Magnoliopsida; order Asterales; family Campanulaceae; genus Adenophora; species Adenophora triphylla. The sequence continues at coordinate 135,419 of JAFEMH010003675.1, forward strand.
ACACGTGTATGAAGATGATTACTACGCATTGTATCCCATGAAGAGGTTGCAATACGCGCCTTGTCGTGATCAAATTTGCCTTAAGCTATTGTTCAACGCAAATTAGTTACTTTCGTCCACATATTTTTTTTTTTCAAATAAATTCATTTAAAAAATTTATATCTCAAAATGACCAACTTTTTAGAACTCGCTAATGATCAACTTTTTAGAACTCGCTACACGGTGTAGCGAGTTTAGTTTACTTGGGGGCCGTTTGGTAGCCCTTCTTAGGCTGGATAGGATTATTAATCCAATAAGTTTGGTGTTTGGTTCATTAAATGCAACGACTGTATTATTTCTAACAACCTGGATAGTAACCTCTTATCCCCTTCTTGTTAATCCCAAAAAAAGGGTGGTATTATTAATCCCCTGATTAATAATCCCCTCACTATTAATACATGCTAATCCTATCGGCCTACCAAACGAGCCCTTAGGGTTTGACGTTTGGATTAATTAGTTGTAATTATCAAAGAAGAACTCGCTGCACCATATAGCGAGTTTGACCGGTCACACAGTATTCGCTCCATGGTGTAGCGAGATTAAAATGACATTTTTCCAATAGATAAGGTTTTCACATTCAAATTCATTCTCATTTTCATATCCTCTCATACTTTAAAAAAAAATCCAAATTTCCAAATCATTTAATTTCATCAAAATTGTTGAAGAACAAGAATCAATGTAAATTAACATCATCTTAATCATTGTCTTCACTTGTGTTTAGATATAAAATTTAAATTTTTAAATGTGTTTTAATATATTATAGATATAAATGTTAGAGTTTTGTTATATATGTTTTAACACTTTGATTTTGTAATGTAGGGTTAAAGATGAACGGAGGTCCAATCATTTTCATGTGCTACTGGGGAGGTGATGATGAACAACCATTTGATGGTCCTCATTTTAAAAAAGGGCCAAAATGTGCAATTAGGGCTAATTGTCGATGGAGGTACAATGAGTTGATTGATGAATTATATAAAAAAACGAGCTTAGATCGGTCTCAATATGATTTGGAAGTCATTTATAGATGTCCTCATACTTTTGATAGCGGGATTTGTGAGTACTTTCCTTTCCGTATTGAAGATGATGCGTGTATGGATATAATGTTCGATCATTTAGCTAAATTTGGAGGGATGTGTAATTTGCAGCTGTATGTGGTTGTAAAATTGATTGAAAATCGACGTTATCCAGAGTTTGAAGAAGAAGAAGACACTGATGTAGATGCAATGCTAGACGATGATGATGATGAAAATCAGGAGGGTAGTAGTGATTCGGATGTCGATTTGGGAGAGGGTGATGACGTGGAATCACAATTGGTTCATTATGAAGCGCCGGATATTGATTGTTCTGCTCGACAAGAAGAAAGCTTCGGTGATTACCATAATGCACCTATTTTTCCAGTTTGGGATCCGGAGAAACATGAAATTGCTAAAGGGGTACGCTTTTCTAGCAAGAACGATGCGCAATTTGATATAAAAAGGTATCATATTTGCAGCAATCGCCGGTTCAGGGTAAGAAAGAGCACAACTCACACATGGGTAATTGAATGTCTATTGAAAAATTTTCCATGCAATTTCTTTGTTCGTGTGAGTAGGAGGAAGTTTGGCTATTGGGAAGTGACCAAGTATAAGGCTCCTCATTGCTGCTTATATTCTGAAGAAAGTCGAGATCACCCCAACCTAGATGCGAAGTTTATTGGTCGGCAAGTAGTTAGTCTTATTAAGGCCGATTCAGATGTCAAGGTTGGAGTTATTATTGCACACATCAGTGGTATATTTGGAAAGAAAATTACGTATAAGAAGGCATGGTGTGGAAAACAGAAGGGCATTGCAGAGGTTTTTGGAGATTGGGAGGAATCTTATATAAGGTTACCCCGCGTACTAGCAGTCATCCAAAAATACAACCCCAGAACAATTGTTGAGTATACTCATCCTCCTCCTTCTGTCGGTGAATTACACATGTTTCAACGGGTGTTTTGGGCATTTGGGCCTTGCATTGAAGCTTTCTCTCATTGTCGGCCTGTCATTTCTGTTGATGGAACATTCCTTAATGGCAGATATAAAGGGGTAATACTGATTGCCATGGGTGTTGACGCCCAAGACAGTATATTTCCTCTTGCATTTGCTGTTGTTGAAAAAGAGGACCGGACGAATTGGCGTTGGTTCTTATATCTTCTTTGCAGACATATTATAAAGAGTCGTGAAGTGTGCTTGATATCTGACCATCATCCCGGCATTCTTAAGACTGTAGCGGAAGATACGTGGTGGCCAAATGTGCATCATCGATATTGCTTGAGACATATGCAAGCAAATTTCTTGGATAAGCATAGAGGGAAAGGTTTGAAGTATCTGTTTTGGAGAGCGGCTAGAGCAAGTCAAGATAGAAAATTGAAATCTACCTTAGAGAGTATCCGTTCAATTAACCCCGAGGCAATTGCATGGTTTTTGAATTTAGATGCCAGAAAATGGACATTGGCGCACGATGGTGGTTACAGATATGGCATTATGACTACTAACATGTCTGAAGTTTTCAATGGTGTCATGAAGGGAGCCCGTGGGATGCCAGTCACAGCAATTGTTGAAACTGCCTTCTACCGTTGTGTGGAGTACTTTCAAGTAAGGCATAAATTTTCACTTAATGCCTTGGGAGGTAATCCTGATAATCCTAACATCAATCCCCTACACCAATTCAGCCATGAAGTTAGTTACCGATACTTAAAGAATAACAAGAAAGGTATGACACATCAGGTTAGGAGGTTCAACAATCATGAGACGGGGGTGTATCAAGTGACAAGCGCACGTCAGGGTGATAAAGGTGGAAATATCCAAATTGTCCGATTTAATGAGCGTACCTGCACATGTGGTAAATGGGTTGCCTATCACATGCCTTGTTCCCATCTTCTTGCATGTTGCAATGCCCAACATCTTGATGGTCGTTCCTTCGTTTCTCCATTTTACACCATTAGGGAATACTACAGGACATGGAAGGGAACATTTGAACCAATCCCCCATGAGGTCTATTGGAATGTGGATGGTTTGGTGCCACGTTTTTTCCCTAATCCCCACCTTCGACGTTCTGCGAAGTCTAGACCTCCTAGATCAAGACGCTTCTGAAATTATATGGACTTTCAATCAGATAAACGGAAGACTCTGTGTTCATCATGCAAACAAGAAGACCACAATCGTCGTAGATGCCCAAACATTAGGGAGTAGAATAATGTTTTTCATGTAATTTATGTTTGAGTTGTTAGATTTACTTTGTATTTCATTTGGATTTCGTTTGAGTATAACTTTGATGTTATTTTGATTGGTTATACAGTTTGTGTTGTTTGAATATGACTTTGTTTTTCATTTGGATTTGGTTCGACTTGGATTTAGTTCAAAACATGTACTAAAGTCTCAAAACAATATACAAATATACTAAAATGTACAAACATTTAAAAAACCATACAACAAACATCCAAATAATAACTTAAAAAATCATACGGAAAATACATAAATGTTTTCTTACAATAATAATAAAACAACTAATACTACAAAGTTTTATTACATCTAAATAAAAAAATAGTTTCACTTATTTTTCCTATCATACTTTCTATCATAGGCAGTTGGGGTGAACTTATTCGTCGGATGCCGCTCTCGAGACCTTCTTCTAATTAACTCCTCCCAGCAGGGGTAAGACGTACCCCACTAGATGAAGTAGCAGTCGGATCAACCCCACTAGATGAAGTAGCAGTCGGATCAGAGATGGGTGAAAGATACGCTCGTGAGGATGATGAAGGAACCCTAGAGCCACTTCCCGAATATACGGCCGTGTGATTAGTCCTAGGTGGAGGGTGAACGAAATCATCATCATCATTAATAATTCCACTCAGCAGTCCAAGTCGGATGAGTAAATTTATTCTATTGATTAAATTTTACTTCTGAGATAATTTGGTTCATGAAGGAAGCAGAGTAATTTCAGCCGCCCACCTAGGCCATGGGTCATCAAGCTCTACTATTACAAGTGCACTAAATAATCCTTTCCTGGTTATTCTTTGGTTCATCATTATGTATTTTGACACTTTCTTATACCATTAGTTACTTATATGTTAGTATGTGAAAATGTTATTGTTTTCTTGTGAAGTATTATGAGGATGATGAGGTATTTAAGGGGCCTACCAGTTATTATGAAGTAAATGATGCTCAATAATAGGATGAGTAGTCCTTTAGCTTCAATATTTCATTCACTGAGTTTCTGGTATCATGTCGCACATTCATTAATCAAGCACTCATCCTTTACTGGGGCTTTAGAGTACTGTCATTCGATTTTGCTGATGGGATGGAGAGGGGTTTTATTCTCTTTGTTTTTTGTTCTCACCCTGGCTGAGTCCTCGGGCCGATCAGGCCTGATGTGGTCAATTAACCTTGGTGGTGGACAGACATTTGTCTACAACTGGTCAATATACAGTGCAAGTGTATTTGTACTTGTTGCTCTTGTTTTATCGATGTATCTAATGTTTGAGCATTTAGCGGCTTACAATCAGCCTGAGGTCTGGTATTTCTTTCTTTATCCTCTCTTTCATAAACCATTATTTATGTTACTTTGTCCTGCAGTATGCTAGAGTATCTGCACCAGTTGCTATCATCACACACTGGAAGCCTAGACTTGTTTTCTCTTTGTTATCATTTAGAACTGATGACAAAATTGTTTTATTTCATTATTTCAGGAGCAAAAGTTTCTAATAGGACTCATTTTGATGGTTCCTGTGTATGCACTAGAATCGGTATGGACCTTACTCAAGTTAATATATTCATTTCCACCTCCTCCCCACCCCAAACTCACAAAAAAGAACAGGAAAAAGAAGGGAAAAAAATCCCTCTTTGTTGGGCCAAATTGTTAATGCTTTACTAGTGATATCGTTTGTCCTTTATCCTTCTCGTTTTCATTCAATATGGAGCTCTGTCTTTTTTACCTGTGTATTTGCTGGTGGGTTGGGGGGTTTGGGAGAACCCTATGTGGTTACGCTAAGGAGATAGTTGATTACTTTGAGTACTAAAGTGTAGTCATCTCCTTGTTATGAATGTGATATCGTTCACATTTTTTTAGGAACCAATGAACAGGTAGGTTTATAATAATTCTTTTCAGCAGTCCAAGCCGGATGAGTAAATTTATTCTATTGATTAAATTTTACTTCTTTGAGATAATTTGGTTCATGAAGAAAACAGAGTAATTTCAGCCGTCCACCTAGGCCAAGGGTCATCAAGCTCTACTATTATAAGTGCACTAAATAATCCTTTCCTGGTTATTCTTTGGTTCATCATTATGTATTTTGACACTTTCTTATACCATTAGTTACTTATATGTTAGTATGTGAAAATGTTATTGTTTTCTTGTGAAGTATTATGAGGATGATGAGGTATTTAAGGGGCCTACCAGTTATTATGAAGTAAATGATGCTCAATAATAAGATGAGTAGTCCTTTAGCTTCAATATTTCATTCACTGAGTTTCTGGTTTCTTTGGATACTTTCAAGTGACAAAGGTTATACCTTTGGCATCAGTCCAGTATGCACCTTATATCATTCACGTGCATTATTCTCTTGAGGCTAGGATCCCAGATACCTTTGATGGTTTGAAGCTCAAGGTTCAACCCTGTTCCACTTCACTTCGCTTGGTGGAGTGGGCAGGTATTAACTACCCCATCCATCTAAAACTTTAGTTAGACACCCAAAAAAATGTGTATCAAGGTTGATACTCCTCACAGGTGAGCTGCTCCCTCGTGGGACATGTTAAATGTGGCATTTATGGTCACATGCTTACAACCAATATGTACCCTTTCAATATTGTGGGAAGGGCGGGATGATTACTTCTTAGTCCTTGCAAGAGCATTGTTTCTGATGCCATATTAAGCACCCAACTCATCTAAAAGCTTAAAATGTTAGATAGAGGTCCAACAATGTATATGAATCTTAAGAGGAAGGATTGAGAATATTCTCCCTTCTTTTAGTTACCACATGCTTAACTTTTTTCCTTTGGTCTGTGCGGTTGTATTGGCTGATTCTTTATCGTTCTTCTCCCCCCTACTTTTTATCTTGTTACTTAGAACTATTGTGAGTTGAAGTTCTGTAGGAGTTATTGAACTCGATGCACCTTTCTGCTGATTGATAATCAGATATGGTCTTGAAGTAATTTTCTAATTATATTATTTCTAACCTTATTTCTCTTATTTCACAGTTTTTGTCTATTGGATTTAAATGCAGCATTTAATTATGAAAGTCAGGGATTGCTATGAAGCTTTTGCATTGTATTGCTTTGAGAGATACCTCATAGCCTGCTTAGGTATGTCTGGATGATCTGAGCCAGTACTTCTGTTCTCATATGATGATTGTTCGTGTCTTGAACTTGTTTTGCACCGAGTTCCTTACTGAAAATCTCCATCTTTGTAATTACTCTTAACAAGAACTAATCACTGCTTGTTTGGTCTATGTTATTAATTCTGTTTTCATTTGGTTTAATTTTTCATGATGGGAAATTATCGAGAGAGTGCTTGTTAGTCATTGAGTTTGTTTGCACCTTGCATTGTCTAAATACCACTATACACATTCCTTTTTTGCTGTGTATTCTCACTTTGCCAGGCTAGAAGTAGGGGAAGACCAAATTAGTATGGGCGTCAGTGAATAAAAGAAAAATATGATTGTATGGCCTTGTGGCATTTATTTGGAACAAATCTATATATCTATATATATATATAAAGGCACAAGTGCATTTAGTGCTAATTTTCCCTCCAAAATATAGATGGTTCTAGAACATTGTTTTACTTTTAATATTATTGACATACTCAAACTCCAAGACTCTAATAATACAAGTAGTGATTGTAGGTCACTAGACTCTAATTATTAACACTAACTACTAAATAACTAAGTTTCTAATACTACTATTTTACTAAAAAAAATGTGTTTCTACTATAGTATACTCCCTCCCTCCGTCCCATCAAATTATAACTTTCCATTTAAAGTTTTTTTTTTTTAACATTTTAAGTTTAAGTAATAATTTTTTGAAAAAATACATAATATAAAATAAAATATGAAAAAATAAATTGACAAAAATCATTTATGAACACATTATAGAATAAAAAATGTCATTGACTTTATAACTAAAAATGTCATTTATTTGGGACGGAGGCGGTAGTAATAAATTACTTTTTTAACAAAACAGATAATTCATTGAATCTCCACGTTTCTCTCTCCTATTATACAGCCCTTTTTTTATACGTATATATAGTATAGATATGGGTTTTAGTTTTTTTTTGTTTTTTTTTTGAAGTCATATTCCTTCTATTTAAAAAAATCATATGTCTTCCATCATGCCAGCTCTTTTATTTTTTTATCTTATCAAACTAAACATTATAACATTTCTGTATAAAAAACATTTTTGATGCGATATTATCTAGATTTTTTTCAAAAATTTATAATATTAATTCATTAACGTTATCATCAATTTATGAAAAATTATTTTTTATATCTTCTTCTATAATTTGTATATAGATACTTGCTTAAAATCTTAATTTTTTTTTAAATAGTTTTTTGCACGTTCGTTTAACGCACGGGTGTAGCTCTAGTTGATTGTTAAGGAAGAATTCATGCTGCACTACAAGTGATTAGGACCATGTCTAAGTTGGGTTGATTTATATACCTTTTCATTTTTATCTAAAAGTCTATTTGTATATTGATAAGGTGAGACTATACTTTCATCTATATTTCCAGGGCCTACTCAAGTATGTGAATATGATAACTTGTGATCATAGTGAGTGTGTAAGTGTTTAGTTTCTTAATGAGTTGGAAAGGTTGCTAAGATATTTTCCTCTATGCATTGTTAGATAGTTCAGACATTATTCACGTCTCAAAGTAATTTCACAATTTGTTAATTCACAATGGACATCATGGCTTTTAAAAGTAGTGAAGAGATTCATAGATATTTTACCCAGACCATTCTGTCATAGTGAAAGATTGTTTGCAAGTTACTTGTTCAAGTTCTTAATTGCTCATGTGAACTTCATGATTTACCTGGCCCATAGCTTCTAACGTCCCATATGGTTGGCATTTCATTTATTATTCAGCCATCTCTGATTGAAATGAATGCTTGGCTGCCCAGATTACAAGAGTAATTCCATGTCTATTCTGTCCTTTTGAGCACATACTGCTTTGAGTGAGTGCTTTGTATCTATTTTTACAAGAAATATGAAACATCTTAGTTGTCTGAATTCCTTCAGATTGTTAATTTTATGTAATATCCCTTTTCATTTTGTCCCCCCACCCTTCTTTTTATTCTTACCTTCTAACTGTTGAATGAAGGTGGCGAGGATAATACTATTGAATTCATGGAAAGTAAAAGCCTCATCAGCTCAAGCATCCCACTAATTGAAGAGTCATATGCTTATGGAGTTGTGGAACATCCTTTTCCCTTGAATTGCTTGCTTAAGGAGTGGTATCTTGGCCCTGACTTCTATCAGGCTGTAAAAATTGGCATTGTTCAGTATGTAAGAACTTCTGCGTCTATCAGCTCTTCTTTAGCAGATATTTATCTCCTTTAATCTCACTTCGATTGTTTACTTCCAGATGATTCTGAAGCTGATCTGTGCATTACTAGCAATGTTTTTCCACTTTTTTGGGATTTATGGGGAAGGGAAGTTCGAGTGGAGATACGCGTAAGATACTTTTAGTCATGTTACCTTCTTTTTTTCTTTTCTTTAGTGCTTTTCTTTTTATTTTATTTCTTTGAATATGGGGTATAGTTTTTTTGTTTCCTTTGGTTAGCCATGGTCGAGGATCACATTCTTGGTTGGTCTTTGAAAGACCTTGTGGTTGTTTCTTCCTCAGTCCCAAAGAGATAGTCCTATTTCGTTTTTGATGGTCAACACAAGTGACTTTGACCAAATATTAATGTCAGTATACTTATCCTAGTGGAAATCTAAAAATTGTTATTGATAAATCAAGAAGTGATTTTTCAATAACAGTTTTTACAATTTCATTGGAAGATTAGATTGAAATTATTGTTTGATCAAAGTTCTCTTGTGTTGACCATCAAATACCTAATGAGACTATCTTTCCGGGACAGACGTAGTATAAAATAAAGGCCAAACTCTGTTTTCATCCACTGTACCATTATACTTTCTTATTTAAAAAACCATTTGTACTTTGGAAAATCGACCATTCTGCTCTGCCCCCAAAATTGCGGATTAGGGCACAGATTAGAGCACAAATTTGGCGGCGGAATGGTATGTTTTCCAAAGTACAATAACTTTTTTGAAAATAAAGTAAAAGTACAATGGATGCAACACAATTGAAAGTACAATGGATGTAGACAGAGTTTGCTTTAAGATAAAAAATAACGAGTAATAATTTGTTTGAACTTGGAATCCCCTATTCATTGGTCCTTGTATGTGTTTCATTTTTTCCATTTGTTTCTTTAGTTGGCTTTAACTGTCAGTTTACAGCTCCCTCAGTTACTGTTAACATTTCTAGGAATACCCTAAAAGGGTTGAATTTGAAGTCAGTATTTCAACCAGATAAGGTCTTTAACAGACAAAAAAAAATGGCAAAAAAAGAGAGAAGGATAAAGACCTGTTCAAGCACTTACCTCCACAGTTGGTTCCCCCTTGCCTCTCAATAATGTCTGTTTCCTGCTTCTCTCTCCCTCATTCTGTGTGTCCAGCTGCTGCCACCTTGCCTTCTCCACCTCTCTTTCCCTCCCATTATCAATCCTTCTACCTCCATCTGAACCCTCTCATCCATGGAAATCCTGACTCTCTCCCTGCACCGGGACCATACACCCTTCGTATATTCCTCCCCTTCAACCCCAACTATGCCATCTCATCTCCACCAATCTCCGTTCTATCTCTCTCCTCCCCGATCCTCCCATTGCAACCTTGCCCTCACTCAATCTTTGAACTCCATGACACTCTGAGAAGTCTAATTAAATCTCTCACCTGTTGCATCTGTTCTTCAATCACTGTTTTGAATATAGTGTTTTCTTACCCATCCGTCTTATTTTGATCATGGTTTTCCTGGGTTTACGAAGGTTCTGTATTTATTTGTAAGGATTTCCATTTTGGATGGATTTGTTAGTCTGTGTAAATGCATTGTTATTCAGGATTGTGGTATGATTAAAAGTTGCTATTGACATGCTGTTGAGCTTTTATTCAGTGTGGAGTGTGGACTGTGTTTGGACTCGGCAGATTTTAAGTTTGATTCCAAATAGTGGTAATTGAATTAGGGAGGCTAATCTGAGTTTGGACTTTGGAAATAGTGAGCCGTTCATAGTTTTGGTTTTATGTTCAGTTCAGTGCTCTTGGATTGGAGTTGGGTTCATGCAGGTCAGTTGAGTTGAGGTGGAGTGGTTATGGCCTTATGGGTATTTGATCTACTATTATAATTTCAACTGAAATTTTAACAGCAATTGTGAGAAGGGATATACTAACATCGATAGCCAAGTCTCAGGACCATATGCATAAGAAAGACGAAAAAGAGGACTTGACAAATAAAAATAAAGCTGTTTCAGTGACCAAATAAGTGCTTAATTCGATAAATAATTGTTATAACCTTCATTATGATGCTTCTTTTGCACTTTACTTTTGCATTTTAGTAGGCCAAAATGGCTTGCTGAATATCCATGCATTTTGCTTACTCTTGTTTTAGTCCATACACATGGTGTCATAATGACCTTCCATTCATGTGGTCATGAACAATTTCTTTTAACTTCCTGCAGCTACCCATACCTAGCAGTTGTTCTTAATTTCAGCCAGACCTGGGCCTTATATTGCCTTGTACAGTTCTATTCAGTGACCAAAGAAAAGTTGGCACCAATTAAGCCTTTGCCCAAGTTTCTGGCTTTCAAGTCAATAGTTTTCCTGACATGGTGGCAAGGTGTAGCTGTTGCATTTCTTTTTTCATTGGGAGTTTTCAAAGGGGCCCTGGCACAGGAGTTGAAAACACGTATACAGGACTATATCATTTGTATTGAGGTGTGTTTCTATTTAGTCACTTTTACCCATTGTTTATGCTAAAAATTATTCTCTGCTGTTTCTCCCTTGACATATGATTCTTGTTTCATGTCTATCATATCAAAATGCTGATGATCAACTCAAGTTAAAAATTGTTTCTTCCTAGTATATTACTGCAGATTAAATATGATTGTGTATGTTCACAATCAGTTGCTTCGGAGAGAACTTGAATGGTAAAAAGTGATTGGCGTGTGTGTCCTCTTCATGTAGTTAAGAGAGACTGATATAAGCAAATGTCTTAATGTGAATTACACGATAATATATAAGCCAATGCCATGGGCCAATTGCTGCCTATATTTTGCAATTCAAGATAGGATTATGCATCAGTCTGTCGGGACACCTGTTAAAAGTTTGAGTTGGTTTTGGGAGAAACTAGTTTCTCTCAAATATTATAAAAAGTCCTGTTTTATTTTAAAAACCGGTTCAATGACCGGTTCAAAAAGCCGAGTTAGTTTGGTTTAAAATTCATGTACCGGTTTTTTTAAGTTAAAAACAAGACTTTTTATAATATTTTTCTGTAAAAGTTTTATACAGTGATGGGGAATCAGTCCTGTGAAAGCACAAGACTTGGTGTTTGGGGTATCACGGAATCGTATGTTCATTAATCTTGCGGGCTCAACGGTTGAACGATGTCAGTTTTTTAATATTAGATGATGTCTTTTCACTTCCATTTATTTCATAAACAATGAAATAGATCTTTCTAGGGATTATAGCAGACAAATGTTTCCGCCGGGGCTGGACATATTAGGACTTTATGTTTGCGGGTATTATGGCGTTCAGTTTTATTCTTATTTCACAGAATACTCTACTTTCACTGTTACTTGGACATTGTTCCCCTACCCACCCCCACTCGCTCAACATATCATGATAAAATGCTGAACATTAGTTGCTCAGTATCTACCTTTTGTCAAATTAGGCTTTCGCCTTTCTTTTCGTGAAAACTTTGACAAATTTTGAGCAAATGCTAATGGCCTGATCTTCTGGAGCAAATGCTGTGTCTGTTCTTTTCCATTCAATAAGTAACTGTGTTCTTCAAAGATACCGTGTCTTTTGGGGTCGATTTAATAGCGTATTCCAGTAATAATATTATGAATTTATGAGGATAAGCATATTAAAGTAAAACTTTTTAATTTCTCATATTTTTAATTTCTGGACCGAACTTGTCAAACAGATGGGTGTTGCGGCGGTGGTTCACCTCTATGTTTTCCCAGCAGTGCCATACAAGCGTGGAGAGAGATGTGTACGTAATGTTTCGGTGCTTTCTGACTATGCATCATTAGGTACCCCGCCCGATCCGGAGGAGGTTCAAGATTCTGAAAGAACTACTAAAGTGCGCCTTACTCGGCATGAGGAGAGAGACAAGCGTCCCAAGTTTCATCATAGTGTTCGTGATGTGGTCATTGGAAGCGGGGAAATTGTGAGATGCAAACTTCTGCATTTTTATTTATTCATTATTTATTATAATTATTTAAATTTAATTCTTGTATGCTTGGAGTTTATTGACCAGGTACAATAATTTTCTCTTCCTTTTTTCTCTTTAGATGGTTGACGACATGAAGTTCACTGTTTCCCACGTCGTAGAGCCAGTTGAACGAGGAATTGCAAAAATTAACAAAACTTTCCATGAGATATCTGAAAATGTGAAGCGGCACGAGGAGAAAAGAAGGAGCACTAAGGATGATAGTTATCTTGTTCCCATGAATTCCTGGACAAAAGAATTCCCGGAAGTTCATGATAAAGTTGAAGGCAGTATCAGTGACAGTGGTTTGTCTGATGGCAGGCGACAACGTTACCAATCCAAAGCTTCAGTTTATGAGTTTAGAAACCGATAACTTCCTGCAACGTTCTCAAACAGATGTTACTTTAGCTGACATTTAGGTGAGTATGTGCAGTTCTAATCTCGCTTTTCCAATATATGAAACGTTTACTATAAATGGTTTTCTTTTTCAATTGTGTTTTTCAGGGTGGAGTTTTGACAGACGGTAAATATACCAATACTGAATCTAATGACTACTGATTTTGACATATGCTTTGTAAGGCAAACTGTTCGACTGTAAATCCAAGAGTTGCGCCTTGTGACATCGGTGAAGTTTTGCAACAGTAGGTGTCAACAATAACAAGAATACTCTGAAAAATTTGAAATAAAAAAAATATGCTCCAGGATGTTTAAAGGTCACCATATTGTCTGTGTGGGGGTGTAAATGTACATGTTTACTGTCATCAACATAGCTTAAAGCTTGGGAGGCAAAGAATTCAGTTGTAAAGTCTTAATAGCTACTCACCCGTCCCAGAATAAATGTTGCATTTGACTTATCTAACGTTTTTAAGAAAATGTGTTTTACTTGCTTGTACAATGGAAAAATTTCTCTTAGACTGTTTCCAAATTTAGAAATGCTGACATTTAATTTGGGACGAGCCAAAATGAAAAGTGCTGACATTTATTTCGGGATAGTGGGAGTATAAGAATGATTGCTTGACGTTATTTTGAGTTGCTTCATTTTGTAAAATATGGTCCAATCCGTATTTTAGCCGATTCCTTTTCAAGTGCTAGAACACATAAATAACCTCATGCATAGACAACAACTAGGAATTGAGAACTTGAGAGTGAGATGAATTAGAGCGGGGCGGATCCAGGGTCAAATTGAAGGGGTTCACAAATTACATTACTTAACATTTAACATGTTTATCTAACCTATCCTTTTTATGCCTACAAGAAAACCTTCACTTATAAATGCATTCAATCCCTTATTATTGATGTCATCTCTAAACAAATAACAACACAAACAATATGCTTTATCTGGCGTAGTGTTATGTTCCAACCAATTAGCATATTCGTTAAACCAATCTCGAGTAAAACAACACAATTTATTTTCAACCATTTTTTGAGGAAAATCATGGCTGCGAGGTTGACAAGGACCTTTTGTATTATAATGTCTTCTAATATCATCAACTTGGTTAGGGTGATATTCATAAATCTTTTTTTTTTAAGTGCGGAATTCGAAGGTAGACTATTCAAATCAACAAATTCTTTACTAGCACTAACAGAAGCTTCACTAAAACGGGGATAGAATTAATTACCTCAAAACTAGTTACAACTTTCGTCAATGATTTTCTTTTTCTCTCGCTTTTTGTTTCTCTCCCGTCTCCTTTTGTATTAATTTAATCAGTCTTTTTATTTTTTAACCGTGTCTTTCTTTTTTGCCAAGGGGGGTGGGCTGAGCTGATAAGTAGGGGGTGCACTTAGTAATATATACTTCCTCCTTTCCAGACCAAGGGTTCATGGGGGACATTTCACGATTTTTAAGAAAAATGAATAAAGTGGGTAGAAATTAGAGAAGAGAGAATATAAAAGTTAAATGTGTGGTAGAGAATAAGAGAGAGAATGTAAAAGTTAAAAATATTTAATAGGAGAGAGAATGAGTGGGAGGAATAGTAAGTTAATGATTGGTTTTTTTGTAAATATGTGGAGATGATAAGGGTATAAATATATGGAAAACTTTCCATTTATGGAAAGGGACTCTTGGTCTGGGATGGACCAAAAGGAAAAGTAGGACTCTTGGTCTGGGACGGAGGGAGTATATTTTTTACATGTCAACATTAATTTTTGGGAGTTCACAGCCACCCCTTTGAATGTTCCTGTGTCAGCCTCCAATTAGAGTGTTAGTATTGAAAAGTGTTATCATATTTGTAATAAGTTCAATTTATTTACAAAAATGTTATCACGAGTTTTAAAATAGTAGTAGTGGTTGGGATAAAACGAATATCAAATGCTAGTATTAAAGAGCAAGGATTTCAGCATAATATTTTTAAAAAATTTCAGTTATTTATAAAAATCAATTCAACACTTTCAACCACTTTTTTATTTTTTTCAAAAATATTACTCCCTCCGTCTCAGATCAAGGGTTCACCTTTTTCTTTTGGTCCGTCCCAGACCAAGAGTTCATTTCCTTAAATGGAAAGTTTTTCATATATTTATACCTTTATCATCTCCATATATTTACAAAAAAATCATTCATTATATCCTTATAAAATTAACATATTTACAAAAAAATCAATCATTAACTTACTATTCCTCCCACTCATTCTCTCTCCTATTAAATATTTTTAACTTTTACATTTTTTCTCCTATTCCCTACCACACATTTAACTTTTACATTCTCTCTCCTATTTCCTACCACACATTTAACTACTATTCCCTATCCCATATTTAACTTTTATTCATTTTTTAACAAATTTCTTAAAGAATTTAAAGAAGAGCGAAATTCACCCCATATATCCTTGGTTGGGGAAGGAGGGAGTATAAAAAAACTGATTTATAAAAGATTCTTGAAGGGGAGTATTAATTTTGTCCATATTCCACCGTGTAATATTTTATCTAAGGGTGCAACGGTTATTTAAATAGGAAGGCGAGGGTAAATAAGTAATCGGTTCGGCTTAGGGTTTGCTCTTCAAATCCAGTCGTAACCCTTTCCTAGTCGCCTCGCCATCTATATAAGCTTTATCCCCCTCCCCCCTTTCTCACACACACCAGGCAATTATAAATCTCAGTCATAGAAATCAAACGGATCCGCCATTGATGGTTGTCGGATTTCAATCGGCTGCATTTCTACTTCGTATATTATCGTAAGTTTTGGTTGGAATTTTCGATTTATTGCTTGATTGCAATTTAATGTATTTTTAATTGTTATTGATAAAGGGCTGTGATGAGAAAAAAGGAAAGTCATGCACCACTCTGATTCTGATGATTGATAAACTTTCTCATACCCATTTTTCTTTCTGAGCTCTTTCTCATCTTGTTTTGATTTTTTGATTTTCTTGTTTTTTTTTTTTTTTCGTTTTTAAATTCAAAGTTAGAGCCAAATGATGGGTCTTTTAGATCAAACCATGATGCGGACCGTAACAGCATTCATTTGCTGGCTGGGGATAAGATTTTTGGTTTCTGATGGTTCCTCCTTTTTTTTTAATTTTTTTTTTTTTAATCTTATACTCCCTCTCCCGTCCCACATGAAAATGAAAAGGCATTCTCACCTAATGGGCGTTGGCCTAGTGGTTTCATGGTGGCTTTTCGAAGGAGAGGTCATCGGTTCGATTCCTTCGAGGGGAATCGTTGTGGTATAATTCCTACCTTGGGTTTCAGGGTCTTTAGGAGCCCCGGGCACATTCATTCAGTTAAGGAAGTGACATTGCTGGGTTTGCAAATTCAGTGTAGGGAGTTCAACTACCGCGCTGTAGGAGGGCTCCCTTGGGGGCAGGAGTACAAGGGGTGCTGTCACCCTGGCTGCATTGGGCATATTCGTGATTTACCTCCGCTAGGACAGCGTGGGGCCGGTAGCTAGTGGTTCAGGATTATCTCGACAAAGCTGGGGAACCTGGGGATCAAAAAAAAAAAAGGCATTCTCCCTCCGTCCGGCTCGAAAAGGAAAAATTTTGGCGGGTAATTCTATTTGCACAATGTAAATTCTATTTGCACAAACTCATTATTACCTAATTCATAATTACCTTCATCGGGAAGGTTAATAAACTGAATTGGGGAACCATCGAAAACCAAAATTTTGTCTTTTCGGGCTCGAAAAAGCAATTCAGTTTACTAACCTTTCCAATGTAGGTAATTATGAGTTAGGTAATAATTAGTATTATAAATTTATATAGATAAATATTTATAATATGAATTAATTTTATACGGAACTATATTGAAATTAATTGAAAGAAAATTTATAAATTAAAATATTACTATAACTAAAAATATCATAATATTAAGGTGATTAAGTAAGTAGATCATTCTAACTTTTATATTAGTATAATAAAGTTTAGTTAGATAGGGAGACTATATAATTATTAGGAGATTAGGATGAAAAGTAAGAAAACAAAAAACGAGGTCTTCAATCATGACTAACTCACACAACTTTTCATACTCTTAATTAGCTGTTTAGTACTTTTAAATTTTTTACATATTATTTTAATATAAAAAATGTGCAAATAGTAGGACCCAATTTTGGTATTGTACGGAAATTAAGGAAAATGTATAATAGAAGAACGTGAATATGTAAGAAAAAGTGGTGTAAGAAATATTTAGTAGATAGTTATTATGAGTATGACAACGGGGTATATAAAGAAGTATTAAAAAGTTTTTATTTTTGGGAGCGGGGAGTGTCTTTTTAAGTAGGACATTCAAAATGGAAATTTGTACCTTTTGGAGTGAGACGGAAGGAGTATATTTTCATTTTGGGTGTCCCATTTAAAAAGACACATTTTCAAAATGAAAACTTCTTAATACTTATTTATTCGTAGGACACACTTTTCATACTTACAATAACTATTCACTTAACTTAGTATCATTTAATCTAGGGGTGGAAGCGGTTCGGCTCAAACCGCGGTTTGGAGTCGAATCGAGTCAAACCGTGCGGTTTGGTTCGATTTTTAGACATAAGTGGTTTAGCTCGGTTTGAGAAATTAACAAACCATGTGGTTCAGCTCAGTTTGGGGTTTGGCACTCCTAAACCGAATCGAGTCAAATCGAACCAAACCAAACCATTTGAGACTGAACCGCGGTTTGAAGTCGTGAAACCGAGCCATTAAGTCGAACCGTCAAACCGAGCCATGAGCCGAACCGTCAAACCGCAATCTTGACCGTCTCTTCAAAAACCTAGTTGATCTCAGCCTTTGATTTAAAAAAACCCTAGATAACACCTTAATGTCCTCAGCGCCTCTCTTTGATATTTCATGATGTATTTTGGTTGGCTTGATAGTGTCCACTATGCATAGCAACACTTTAAGAGGAAATGCTTGCTACTGTCTACTTATTGATTAGCAGGCCAACTTTGACAACATCAGAGTTATACAAAGCTATTTAAAGGAGCTATAGCAATTTTCAGAATAACTGATGACATCAATGAAGAAAATTCGGACCCAAATAACAAGTTGACGTTTCAGTTTATATTTGCTTGTTGGTTTTAGTGCTTGTTGGTTTTAATGCTTGTTGGCAATACCTGTACTAGTTGCATCCATTTTGATTGTCTGGAATCTGGCTTTAATATTTTAGTACTCTTTTACCCATTAAAAGTTTCGTGATTAAAACCACATTTGTGTTCTGAACCCTGTTTAAGGTAATCGAGGTCATGTTAAACCAGTTATTATACGGAAAAAAAGATTGATAAAGATTAAATTGTGGTTTGGAACGTGGTCTAGATCGCGGTTTGGACCGTGGTCTGAACCGCAAAATCAAACCGCGGTTTAGATCGAATCATAACGGTTTGGTTTAGCTCGGTCCGAATTTTTTTTATGGTTTAGCTCGGTTTGGAATTTTTTCAAATCGATGCTAGCGGTTTGACTTCTAAAATTGCCGAAATCGAGTTAAATCGAACCATTTTTACCCCTAATTTAATCCACTTTTTCTCTCATATCTCACATTTTATACTTATAACAATTATTTTGCCATATATTTTTCTTAATTTTTGTATAAGTCCACTTTTGTGTCTTTTCGGATGGAATTCTTGTCGAATTATCAACACATTTGGTCGATAACCGAATCGTTATCATTGTTATTCAACACAAACATGTGTATGAAGACGATTGCTAAGACCATGTCCAATAAGTCAACTACAAAAAAACATTTAACTACCCTATTATCACGACACCTCATCTTCTCTCTCCATCCACTTAATCATTCAACTACTTTCTCAACTACACCCTCCACAATAAATTAGTTTAGTTTAAAATTCAACTCTTTTCAACTCATCATTCTATATCCCATAATTTTTTATTTTATTTATAATATTTAATTTTATAATTAAAAAAATAATAAAAATAATAAAAATAATAAAAATTTATTATTAAAAAATAAATTATTAATATTTTTATTTATAATTTCGAGATTTTTTTTAATTTTTTTTTACTTCACACTTAATTAATATTTTTGGAGCAATTAAATAAATACGAGAATATTTTAATTTTAATAAAAATAAGAAAAGTTACAATAAATTTAGCTCGTTCCACAAATGATGAAAAACAAAAAAGCATACGATACATAGACTAGACTCACAGTACAATAAAATTTAAAAATCACTGATTTGCGAACTTTGCCCATATGTGTTTGATTAGATCGTTCTGCAATTGTTTATGAGCCCTTTGATCACACAAATTCGATCTAGTACGTACATGATTTTCAAACGCTAGTAATACCTCAGTTGAGAATGGTTGTTGTGTACTAGACCCACTTGCCCCGGGTTGATCCTGATAGTTAAGCCAATTTTGAGAATACGTACCACGTTCATTCTCAACGATCATATTATGTAATATAATACATGCTCTCATGATCATACTAAAGTCCTCTATCGGCCACATTCGAGCTGGTTCTCGAATGATTTTAAATCGAGCTTGGAGCACTCCAAATGCCCGTTCTATATCCTTCCGATATGCCTCCTGGTATTTTGCAAATAACTTGTCTTCTTCACTTTGAGAAAGTTTAATGGATTTGACGAAGGTCGGATAAGAGGGGTAGATACCGTCAGCAAGATAATATGTCATATTATACTGACGTTCATTCACAAAGAAATTGACTCGTGGAGTATTTCCTGCTTCAAGATCATCGAAAACTGGCGATCGGTCCAGAACATTTATATCATTTAACGTTCTCGGACATCCAAAAAAGGCTTGCCAGATTCATAAATCATGACTTGCAACGGCTTCGAGAATAATCATGACTTGAGAGAAAAGAGAGGTTTTTTTTTTGGTGTACAAATAAAAAGAATGTTATACCATTTTATAGAGAAAAATTCCAGAATTTTCGCAAAAAATAAATAAATAAATAAATAGCTGTTAAATAATTGAGCTCAAAAATCGGGGTTGAAGATAAAAAGAAAAAAATATGGGGAACCAATCAAAACGCGCCATGTGTCATTGCAGGAAAAAAAAAAACAAAACGCGCCTGAACATTGTGTGTAGGCCACGCGCCAAATTCGGTCCACTCGGAGTCTGACGCGTGGCTTTGCGGGTCCCCCATTTTTTTATTCAACCAGGTTGGAAAGCTTCAACCCCTCCCTTCAACTACCCCCCTCTCAATCCCTTATTGCACACACTCAACTTAGTTGACCCTCCTTTCAACCCCCCTCTCAATCCCTTATTGGACATGGTCTAAGCATTGTATCCCACGAAGAGGCTGCAATACGCGCCTTGTCATTGTCATGATCAAATTTGCCTTAAGCTATTGTTCAACGCCAATTAGTTACTTTCGTTCACATAGGTTTTGTCACATTCTTACCATGGATTTTGCTACATAATATTTTTGACAAGAAGTTTGAATTTAGAAATTCAGTTAATTAATAACATAACCCGTATATTTATCAAGGTTCTAAAAAGCGCTAGGCGGATGCTAGGCGGCGGAGTGAACCTAGCGCTTAGACGGGAACTAGTCGGGATTAGTCGGGTCCTAGGCGGGCCTTAGAACTAGACGTTGGAGAGGAGCCTAGCGCCTAGGCGGGGCGCCTTAGGCGGGATCTTTTAAAACACTGATATTTATATGAAAAGCTTGTAGAACAACCTAAAACAATCGAATTTCCCAATATAAAAAATGAAAATTGCAATACATATAATTAAATTACAAATGTCATTCTACAATCCAACATAGTCGGGTAGAATGTGTATAACCAATTAAGGCCTGATTTGTTTTTTATTTTTATTTCTTATTCAGATCTGAATTGGTGGGCGCATAAAAAATAATGCAATTCTGAATGTTTTTTATTTTTCACTTACTTTTCAGATGTAAAATTGTCACTTATTTGTCTATTAATTGATATTTTTCATACATATTTATTTCATAAACTTGTAATTTCAAAAATATCTATTTCAAATAATAAATCAATAACCATTCATCTAATCTCTCTATTACATTAAATTTGTAACATTAATTTCAGATATGAATTCAAATGAAATAGTTTGAGTAATTCAGAAATCAGTTTTCAGACGTTATATTTTATCAATTCAGCTAAATTAAGACGCGAAATTAGATTTCATCACTTAATATTTAAAAAAATCAAATGTCACCTAAGTTGATTCCTCACGAAGAAAGAATATCAACTTAATATTTAAAAAAATCAAATGTCACCTAAGTTGATTCCTCACGAAGAAAGAATATCAAATTAATGATGTATGTCTTTGCATATTTCTAAAGTCACCTAATGACTTATGTATCATATCAATGTTGATGATACAAATAACAGTGTTCTAAAAGATTCCGCCTAAGGGCGCCTGCCTAGGCGTTAGGTCCCTCTCCAATGCTTAGCTCTAAGCCCCGCCTAGGTTCCGACTAATTTCGATTAATCCCGACTAGTCCCCGCCTAGGCGTTAGACCCGACTCCGCCGCCTAACATCCACCTAACGCTTTTTAAAACCTCTCAAATAACACATAAAAATTAAAGACCATGCGCATATATTTGCCGAATTTGTAATGAAAGTCTTGCATAAAACCTTGTATTGTCTTGGTGATTGAACATCTCTCTGAAAGAGTTTTTATGAAAGGTACTAGAAGGATTTCAGATGAACAAATCTCATCCACTTTGCGTACTTATTATGATGGTCAGGTCTCTTATGATTGATCTATTTAACTTTTATGATCAAACTAATCAAACTTTAAGCATAACTATAACTAGTCTAACACTCGTATGTTAAATGCATGATCATAAAATTTAGACAAATAACAGAAGTTGATATAATAACTATATTTTTTAGAACTTGTGAAAAATTTAAAAGTGACAAATATTTTAAATTAGATGGAGTATACTATATAATTATTAAATTTTAAAAAATCTTATAAGAACTAATAATAATTTTAAATTAATTATTTTCACCAGACATACTATACATATTGAATTGAGACAAATTAAAGCGAAATATATACTGCTGTATGGAAAGTATATCAAACTTTCACATACGAAACATTAGATACTTATATCCGTCTATATTTCATAAATATGTTTACATATAAAGGATCTGCTTCCTCGTATTTTGCATTCATAATCCTATACAAAACATCAGATACTTATATCCGTCTATATTTCATAAATATGTTTACATATAAAGGATCCATTTCCTCGTATTTTGCATTCATAATCCTCTATATCCAATGCAATGGGTCAATGTTGACACCCATGTCCAAAAATCATAGTAGAATTGATGCTTTTTTTTCTTAATTTTTTTACAAACTTGTAACTTATTCGTGCTCTAATTAAATGGATTGACGGACATGAAGCATAATGGAGTAGTCGGAATAATGAGATATTAATCTCACATCGTCTAGTAGTATATATTGAGAGGCCTTAACATTTGAAAATCAATACGTAGTATATGATTATAAGTACCACTTTCTTAATGGGCGATGATTTATTAACGTTCTTGTCTCTATATTTCAGCATATTCAAGCATAATTGAGAAAAATATGAGCATTTGATAAAGAATCTGTTGAATAATCTTTCTATAAACTCATCAAGAAAATGAATATAATCAAGTTACTATCAAGAACCACTGTTACTTTTGTATGGTTGATGAGTTTTAATCCTAAATAATAAAAGGGCAAACCCCGGTGCGTCAAGCGCTCCCCGCGCCAAGCGGAGGTTGGGAGAGAGAACCATTTGCTAGGCCTTCTCCTGACAATTGCCAAGAGGCTGTTCGCCAAGGTTCGAACCCGTGACCTTATGGTCACTAAAGGAGCAACTTAACCGTTGCGTCAAGGCTCGCCCTCTTTAATCCTAAATAATACGGCACGAAAAATAAAGGTGTCTAACCCCAAGGAAGGGAGCCTGGATAGGGAGCAGAACCACAATATTTGAACAAACCTTCAATCTCGGGGCACCCATTTGGGTAAGGAATTGAGCGGTGGAAAGGATCACGGCCAATCTTTTTCCGACGAAGTGAACCTAAACATCCATAAGGATCGTCTTGAAACTGAGTCCTCACAAACGCCTCGCCTTTCAAAGCTGCTTCTCTAGAAGTTGATGAAGCTGGGGTGCCTGCGTAGAAGAATCTGTTTTCTGGAAACCCTATTGCAGATCGGTGCAAATTAACAAATCTCTCCTCCTTAAAATCGTAACCTACAACCTGAAGTGAGGAAATAAAAACCGAGCTATGAGTTCAACCTAAAAAAAATACTCCCTTTGCCTCGTAAAAATGTCACATTTGGTCAAACTGAGTTGAACTTCGACCAGAAATGGTTCAGATGAGAAGAGGGCTTACGGTTATATTATGAGGATATGTGCCTGTAAGCTCCCGGAAGCGGCACACGCTAAAGAGAAGGTTCTCAAAGCTGTCCCTTGCGTGTTCTTCTGTTAGTGCTTTACCTCTTACGTTATCTTGCTTGCCTGCAGACAGGATTGGCAATAAGAGCACAATAACAAGAAACAAATGCTCCCTCCGTCCCACAAGATAGTCCCATCCCATTTGACTATTCAAGCTTTTTATCAATATATTCTTGTTGACATAATTATCCTTAATAAATGGAAATTATTACGAAAGTTCATTAAGAAAATGAAAATATGGTGGCCTTAGCTTGGTAGTTTTGGAAGTTTGTATACTTTAATTACCTCCATTATAGAAATGAGACTATTTTTTGGGGCATACTAATATAGAGAATAGGAACCCCATTCCAGGACGGAGGAAGTACTGCTTTTATCTTGGCATCAATTCGAAGCCAGGCAAAGCCTAAAAAACCATACACTCCTCTCTCTCACGAAGCCAGGTAAAGCCTAAAAAACCATATACTCCCTCCGTCCCATAACAACTTACCACTTTGCCATTTTGGGTATCCCATTGGTAAGTCCCACTTTCTCAAAAAGGAAATTTTATAATTCTTCTTCATTAATGGGACCCACTTTTCATACTCACAACAACTATGCTCTTACTATTCTCTACCTCACTTTCTATTTCCTACATACACACAACATTACTTTAATAACATTTCTCCTTAATTCCCGTTCCGAACAGTAAGTGGTTATGTGATGGAGGGAGTATATTGCTTCGAACCCCAGAACTCAAGTTTGCATTTTTCCTTGGGGCACAAAGCTCAAGTCAGGTCCTTACATTTATCTGAGAGGACTTGTATACTTGAATTGTGCTAGTTACGCTAGCAACATAAGTGTGAATATGCTAACCATGCGCAGAGCAGATTTTATACAAATTTGTTATGATAACTGAAAGTAAGAAAAAGGCCTTCGAAACATAACATCTTGAAGAGGAAGAAAGAGGATCAATGTTAACCGAAGTATATAAACTCTCTTTGCCTATTCAGGATGATGATGACATAACCCAAGTAAACGGATAAAACACGACAATACGGCTGGAATGAGGGATAATTGGGATGGTTGAAAATCTTGACGATCATATCCAGATTTGATCCTTTCAAACTCCTCCCCAAGCTGGAGCATATAAATCATACTCCCTCCATCCCATTTGAAATTGCAAAATTTGCCATTTTGGGTGTCCCACTTAAAATCGCAAAATCCCCAAATGAAAAGTTTTTAATACTTTTTTAATAATGGGGCCCACTTGTCGTACTCGCAACAACTGCCCACTTACTATTCTCTACCCCACTTTCTGCCTCTCCCATTATCTACACTCGCGACACCTTAATATTATATACTCCCTCTTAATTCCCGTGCCCAACGTTTTTTTTTTTTTGCAATTTAAAATGAGACGGAGGGAGTATGCAACTACCTTGAGATAAGTATATTGCACGCAAGAACAACCCAAAGGTTTAGTAAAGAAATATGCTAACTAATCCACTGACTTATGAGAGGTTTGCATAATTATGAATGAAAAAAATTCCCCAATGAAATGACGGAATACTTCAATATGTGTTGTCCCCACATGAAAGACGTGATTTAAAGCAATGTGAACAACTGCTTGATTGTCACACACGAGGTTTACAGGACTTGAGTGTTCTAACCACAATTAGTTACTCCCTCTGTCCCGAAATGATCTTTTCACTTTTTCTGTCGTTAACACGAAGGTACTTTGAGCAATAATTTTAGGTTGATTTAATCATCCTAATGAAAATTTAAAACTTGTTATCGATACACCACTATAAATACTCTCTTCCACACTAGGTCCAACTACTACTGCTTGCGTCTCACATCTCCACAGGATTATATTCCAATAGCAAACACCCAGAGGTAGACCTTCTATCGGATGTCAATCTAAGCCTATCAGCATCAGTATAACCACCAATTCTTGTATGCACTTGATTTTCTTAAAAGCCATGAAAAGGGGATCCTTTAAGGTACCTCAATAGACATATGAAAACATCAAAATGATGGGACTGTGAAGCAAACATAAATTGGCTAGCTGCACCTAAAGCAAATGAAATATTTGGCCTCGTAACTGTTGGGTAACTCTAACTAACCGATCGTCTATATTGTCCAGTGCAGCTATCTATCCCCCTTCATCAACACAAAGCTTAGTATTATACTCACTCTGTCCCTAAATGAATGTCGAAAAAAAAATAATTCAAATTTGTTCTGATCAAGAGCAAATTTGAAACTTTTTTCGACTTTCATTTAGGGACGGAGGGAG
Organism: Adenophora triphylla var. japonica; assembly: GCA_022495995.1. NCBI lineage: Eukaryota > Viridiplantae > Streptophyta > Magnoliopsida > Asterales > Campanulaceae > Adenophora > Adenophora triphylla. The sequence goes on from JAFEMH010003675.1 coordinate 161,051, forward strand.
TAAACCATATGAGAGCCTACGGGTTTAGACCCCGACCTTTTAATCTCTGATAATTATTAAAGAACATACTTCCTCTGTAATAAATAATACTGCTAAATGATAGGGCAACCTCAATTCCTAAGAAGTACCTCAGCTATCATACTTCTTCTGTCATAGAGAATAGAGAACATTGGCTGAGGACTATGATGGCTAAGAATCTCGAGGATCATAATTAGATTTGATTAAAAGAAACAATACAAGTTAACATTTATTTGAGTTTAGCTGGCCTAAGGAGTTGTGGAGGTATATTGCTATTTACTTTCAGCTACGCCATTGGATCTAGGAATCTTTTAAATTTAGTGACATAATAAAAAATATGCTTAGAAATGGCCAGTATGATCCTAAATTCGAACAACATAGAGGGCATATATGTCCATATCAAATAGCTTCTTCAAAAATTAGAGTGTCAAAATGGCTGACAACCTCATATTTCAGCTTAGACTTAAGCAGTATATATATACTCCCTCCGTCCATTTAGTAGGTTCACGGTTACTGTTTACACGTTTATTAAGGAGGGAGTATTATATTGAAAGTGTTGTGAGTGTGAAAGTAAAATAGGAGAGAGAATGAGTGGAGGGAATAGTAAATTATAATGGTGTTGTGAGTATTAAAATAATGTAGGAGAGAGAATGAGTGGAGAGAATAGTAAATTATAGTGGGGTAGGGTTAATATTTTAATAATATAAAGTTTCCATTTTAGGAAAGAAACAAAGTGTGAACCATGTAAATGGACGCCCAAAATAGAAAGTGTGAACCATGTAAATGGACGGAGGGAGTATATATATATGTATATGATGCAATGCAACCTCCTACCCCCTAACACCCCCTACCCCGGCAAAATTGCCTAATGAAAGTACACGAAACGGAGGCTGAATCAGGGAATAAGTGAGTACAAGGATCTCATACTTAGAGGCGGTTCTTGGTTCTGTTTCATCAATTGTCAGCCATTTATAGATAAAAGACTTGAACAACTTAAAAGATAAATATTGATTGAAAAGCAGTTGCAACAAAAAGTTAAGAGAGAAACAAGAACTCACCAAACCATCCTTTTGATTCAGCAACCACCCAATAGCTCTGTGCCTCACTTCGAGGTCCTGCCTCTTTCCGAGTTTCACCACCACTAAATAAAAGCAAAGCTTCTTCATCTCTTGATGCAATTTCAACTCCTTCCTTTATATGTGCCACAAATGTAGCAGCCTGGCCTGGGTTCTTCTGATAGGATTCCAAAAACCATGAATTCTCCTTATCAACCTTCTCACAACTGCTACTCGTATAAACAGAATGCCCAGCAACCATCACAAGATTACGGAACTTGGCAAATGGATAAGTATCGGAAACCATGTCGAATTTATTATAACTACTCATCATGCGAAAATTACTTGTGTAAAAAGAGAGTACCACAAGAAACGAGACTCCAAAGAACAAGAAAATCAAGAGAGCCATAACTGGATGCAGTTTATAGTAATAGTGAATGCGGTTGCCGAAAGATTTGATCATTTTTATGGGATGAAGTGGGGAATGTTTCGGTTTTCGGGTTCTTTTGATGGTTCCAGATTCTAGATCAAACTCAGCTCTTCTAGAGTATGCATTAAAAGACTTGGGACTATCTGACCCAAATGGATAATTTAGCATTATATACAAAATTCAGCACCAAGATTGTGTACGGAAGGACAATCAAACATACCCAAATCGTAATTTAGGGAAGAAAATGACACAACTGATTACATTAAATTAGATTCAAATTGTGGTTTATTTCTAGCAACACCTACATAGAAAGAGAGAAAGAGATCAATGGGATCATGAAGAATTATTGATTCTAATGGGAAAATCAACTTTCCCGGATGGAATTTCAGCTGGAAATCAAGAAAAGACCCGCAAAGAAGGGTCAATTAACAAATGTCAAAAATTGAAAAAGTAAATGTAGGGGAAATTAAAAGACCCAACTTTTATTAAAATTAAGACGAGGGTAATCGAAATCAACAGCAGAAAAACTTACACAAGATCAGAGGATTGAGGGAAGAAACGGAATTACGAAAATGGAGAAGTTGGGGGAGATTGGCGGTTCAGCAAGACTTTGGCTGTCAGATTTCTAGGGGAGGGAAGTTGAAGGAGAGAGAGAGAGAGAGAGGCATGCCAAGTTGACCAAATGTAAGAAGAGGCGGTCTCCTGTGAAACGGGTCATGATCCGTCTCATGCACGAGACCGGTCGATCCATGATTCATGGGGCATGACCCGCTACGTGGCAGCCTTTTATAGGCTAATTTTTTTTTTTTTTTTTTAATTTTTTTTTTTTCTGAGAAAAAGTAATAGTTACCATCTCTTAAAGTAATAATTTGTATACATTAAAGTAATAGTTTATATACATTAAAGTAATACATATATACAGAAAAGTAATACTCCCTCCGTCCCAGACCAAGGGTCCTCGGGAGAAATTTCACGCTTCTTAAGAATTTTTTTTAAAGTGGGTAGAAAATTTTAGGAGAGAGAATGTAAAAGTTAAATGTGTGGTAGGGAATAGGAGAGAGAATGTAAAAGTTAAAAATATTTAATAGGAGAGAGAATTAGTGGGAGGAATAGTAATGGTTTTTTTGTAAATATATGGGGATGATAAGGGTATAAATATATGGAAAACTTTCCATTTAAGGAAAGGGACTCTTGGTCTGGGACGGACCAAAAGGGAAAGTAGGACTCTTGGTCTGGGACGGAGGGAGTAGTGTTTTTCCCTAAGTTTTCTATGTATTACTTTAAGTAATAGTTTTTCCCTAACTCATGTATATGAATGTAATAGTTTATACAAGTAAATGTAACACTTTGATAGATGAAATTGTAACATATTTCTATAGATAATGTAATACTTTTACATGAAAACATATATACCCATACATATGTGTTACAATTATGTACAAATACTATTATATATAAATAACACGTTTGTTACATTTTAGTTATAATAAGTATTACTTTTGCCAAACGAAGAAAACATAGGAAAAAACATTATTACTTTTCTGTATATATGTATTACTTTAATGTATACAAACTATTACTTTAATGTATACAAACTATTACTTTAATGTATACAAACTATTACTTTATGTTGGCTGAAGGATTGGGCTTAAGGCAAATGTGGGGCCGATTTCGCCGGCGACCGCCCATTCCAAGGCGACCGCCCATATGCAAAAAGCTTGGGCGGAGGCGTGGATTGGCTTTGTTGGACGGGTGATGGGTCAGGATCCGACCCGTCTCATGAATGAGACGGGTTTTCATGTTCTCACCCAAGTTTTTGTCTTTTCATTTTATATCTACATGGAGTATAATTTTGACAAATTATGAATTTATACTTTTATTATACATATTTATATATCATTTTTTGTTTATGCATGTAGCATAAATTCATAATTTTGATAATTTATGAATAATATTCAATTGCAATCAATGCATATCTAATACTTCTATTGGTTTAGACTTTTCATAGATTTTGAAAAAGAAAATTATTACTCCACATTAATGATAAAAGTATCGAGATTGTCTTTATTTATTATTTCGCTCTCTTATAGTATATCACATAACAAACGAATTAATAAAGCGAAACAAGTTCCAATGTGGAGATAAAATAGAAATTTGAATATTTTTTACTTCAAAAGGGACAATTATTTTAAACCGGAATGAGTAGACTAAATAATAAAATGTTTCAAATATTTAGGTAATTAAAAACTCTTGTAATTTTTATAATTACAAGAGTATTTAATTACCTAAATATTTGAAACATTTTATTATGTTACCCCTTTATAATTACAAGAGAATTGTTATTTATCCACACAACATTACAGAATATCCCCGCAATACTAAATCTACCCAACATTCAATACTCCTCTCAATATTTTACCCCTTTCTAGCCAAAGATCCACGTCAATGAAGTTGGCCAGAAAGAACGGCTCGCCGGAACATGATCTTCGAAGTTAACCGTTGCACGTCACTTCAACCTTCTTCTAAACGGCCCACCAGGCCGAGATTTACCACCCTTCTCTCTCCTAGCTCAATTTATACTCCTCCCATGTGTCCTTCCACTCTGACCCATCTGTCGCGTGCGGGCAGAGCTCTGACGAACGCCCCAAACGCGAAATCATGGTTTCATGCGAGAAAGACGTGGGATTGATTTAGGTACTGGGTCGACAAATTGATCAAAAAATCGATGACTTTGTGAGTGTTGGGGCCGCGGTCAACAATAATCGCCCAAGAAAATGACGAGGGCAGATTGGAATTGTGGTGGGTCGATTAGGGTTTGGAGAATGGACCAGAAATTCTGGAGCTTGTTTATGTAGCCATGGATGTTACCTATACAAATTACGATTCGGTCATTGTTCGAAGATTGGGGTTGTTCTTCTCCATCTTCTTTTTGGTGTTCCAAAGGTTTAGTGTGTGGACATGGTGGTCGGTCGAGGGCGTGATAGTGGGTGGTCGGTAGGTGGTCGGTGGGGATAGGGTGATCGGAGAAGAAGGTTGAAAAATACCTTTTCTTTCCTTCCAATTTGTTTTATGTAAATCTTGCCTGGTGGGTTATTTATATGAAGGGTGAAGTGGCTGTTGTAATGAGCAACAGTTAACTTGTTCGACGATTATGTTTCGGCGAGTTATTCTTTCCGGTCAACTTCATTGATAAGTATGGGTCTTTGAGTAGAAAGGGGTAAAATAGGGAGAGCGGTGGTGTGACTAGTGTTGAATATTGAATAAACTTAGTATTGCGGAGTATTCTGTAATATTGTGGGATAAATAATAATTCTCTATTTTTAATGGTAAAATCTGAATTTTAAATAAAGAAATATTATCAAACTTATATTTTGACCAAAATTTTGTAAAAAACTAATTTTTTCGTAACATAAGAAAAAAGGTAAATTCTATATACAAGGCACCTTACATACAAGGCACCAATAATTCTCAAACTATCCTTCGTGTGTCGTGCTCGAAAGGACGACATGAAGCCTTCATGTCGTGTACTTTTACACGACATCAACTAATTGGGTTAAATATTAGGTCGTATGAAATTATACGAAATTTAAATTTACTCTGTCATAAATGTCGTACAAAACAACACGATATAATATCCTAATATCGTGTATATCCATACGACATATCAAAATGAAGGTGTTCTTCGATGATTTGCAACACGATGTTAATGATACGCATATGCTATGTTATATTATTGAATTGTGTTGTTAATTGAGCAAAATTTATACACTTATACATGACAAGGAACAAACGTCATATTGGATCATACAATATCATATAACCTATCATATTTAAGTGATACCACTTTATTTATTTGGAGGAAACTCATGTAGATGAAAAACACTTTAAATGTCATTTAGAATGTATAAAAAATAAAAAAAAAATAAACGAGGTAGCCGTATACCATTTTTCACAAGATCGGGACACATAAAACCCTAAAAACCCTAAATAATGGCACATATTTGTAACTCAATTTCCATTTTGATTTGGAGGAAACTCATGTAGATGAAAAACACTTTAAATGTCATTTAGAATGTAGAAAAAAATTAAAAAAAAATAAACGAGGTAGCCGTATACCATTTTTCACAAAATTGGGACACATAAAATCCTAAAAACCCTAAATAATGGCACATATTTGTAACTCAATTTCCATTTGGATTTGGAGGAAACTCATGTAGATGAAAAACACTTTAAATGTCATCTAGAATGTAGAAAAAAAAATTAAAAAACAATAAACGAGGTAGACGTATACCATTTTTCACAAGATCGGGACACATAAAACCCTAAATAATGGCACATATTTGTAACTCAATTTCCATTTGGATTTGGAGGAAACTCATGTAGATGGAAAACACTTTAAATGTCATTTAGAATGTAGAAAAAAATTAAAAAAAATAAACGAGGTAGCCGTATACCATTTTTCACAAGATCGGGACACATAAAACCCTAAAAACCCTAAATAATGGCACATATTTGTAACTCAATTTCCATTTGGATTTGGAGGAAACTCATGTAGATGAAAAACACTTTAAATGTCATCTAGAATGTAGAAAAAAATTAAAAAAAATAAACGAGGTAGCCGTATACCATTTGTTATTTTATTATATGGTGTGTCGTGTTTAAATACACGACATTTACCAATACATTTCGTATGAACAATACACGAAATGAATCAGGGTGCATCTCGTGTATTGTTCATACGAGATAATTACCAGAAACAAAGACTATATCGTGTTTGTATACACGATATGTACCAACGTATCTCGGGTATATACACACGAGATACACCCCCGGCTCCTACATAAAACGCGATATACACGCAGACAACGGCCCAACAGAGTCACCATTGCTGTACACCCATGCAGCTGTGACACCATTGTCCAAGTCTTAACACCCATAAATTTATACCCATTTCAAATCATCTAACACCATAGTATGGATTCTCCACAACATTCTCCAAGTTTTTATGATCATATTGATCTTGAGCTTGTGGAATATATTTTTGAAGAAGAAGGTTTGCCACCAAATTCTCCACATCAAAATCAAAATCCAAGCAGCAATGAAGTAAGTTTTTAAAGTTATATTTGGTGTTTTGATCAAAATCGCAATAAAAATCCAATGTTGAAACGAAATTGTTTTTCAAGATTGGATTTTTAAATTCTGATATTACTCTATTTCGTGTGAGATTATACGAGTTTTATGCTATTTGTCGTGTTTTTATACACGAGTTATGGCGTATTACCTCGTATTATATAACACGAGATAAATGTGTTTAAGTCGGGTACATTTATACGAGATGTTCAAGGAACATCTCGTATAATGTTACACGAAATGTCATACAGCCTGTTGCTTATTGTGCAATTTTCTAATTGATGATAATACAATTTGTAGGGACCGGATGTCAGTGATCAATTCGATACATCCCTATTATTTTCAAACAGGGATGATCTTGTTAAACACGTACGGGATATCGCGGCCCGTCAAAATATAACCCTTTCTATAGGAGATTCGAGGAAGACAAGTGGCAAGATCCTAAGCTACGCGAAGATTGTATGCCATTTTGGTGGCAAGTACAGGTCCGGAAAAACTAAAGATGTGAGGTTGACTAGTACGAAGAAGATTTGGTGCAATTTTGAAATCCGGGCCAAAGATAGGGGTGATGGGGTATGGGGCTACGTTGTGAAGCATGGTTCTCATAATCACGACTTTCCGACGTATCCCGAAGGTCATCCGTTGGGTAAATTGACTAGTTCTGAATATGAGGAGGTGTGTAGCGCAAGTCAGTCTTCGGTGCGTCCAAATAACATTCTAACAATGTTAAAGAGGAAGGATGAGAAGAACGTGAGTACTCCGAAACACCTCCACAATGCCCTCACAAAATGCAAGTCTCGCTTCAACAGTTCATAAAAGCACTCGAGGATAAGAAATATACCTTCTTCATGAGGAAAGCTAACGAGAGTGACATGATCGGTGACATATTCTTCTCTCACCCACGAGCATCGGATATGCTTAATCTTGTTTTCCATATGTAGTACAAGGTAAATTTTTGATTTTTTTGAATCGTTTTTTGACTCTGTTTTCCACAAGTCGTATGCATTTTTTGAATTGCAATTTTATTCATTTCTAACTTTATTTCTCTTTAAATGATACAAGGTGATCGCACTTACAACACCAACTTGCTATGGAATGGCATTGCTTGAGATTATAGGATTTACTTGACGGGGAAGAATTTCACAATTGCACATGCGTTCCTCCAAAATGAGAAGGCTGAGAATTACACGTGGGCACTCAAGAATTTGCAAAGTCTTTTTCATACTCCCCACATGCCAACTGTTTTCTTAACTGATCGTGACTTGGCTTTCATTAATGCTGTCCAAATGGTATTTCCCGAGACCGCACACCATTTGTGTCGAAGGCATATCGAAGTCAATGTTAAAAAGAGAGCGTTGGCTAAAACTGGTAGCAATGAGTTTGCTCTATCATTCATGAGGAGATTTAATAAAGCAATATCAGCCGCTACTCGCGAAGAGTGGGACACCCGTTGGCAATTGTTTTGCGATCATTACAGATCTCATCCTGATTTATTGACCTACCTCCGCGAGACTTGGATTGCTCCATACTCTACGAATATTTTGTCGATGCACACGAGATCGATTCTTTGTACTTTGGAACCCACACCACGAACAGTGAGAGTGAGCATAACGAGTTGAAGAAGGCCTTGGGGAGTGCTTCTTCTACTTTTGACACATTATTCAAAAAGGCTCATGAGATTATGGAAATCCAAATAACAACAATCAAAGCTACTATGGAGCAATCAAAGAGTAGAATTCCAAATGATATGAAGACATGTGATTTGTATCAAGACATATTGGGGCGAGTGTCAAAGGAAGCTTTGGACATCATCAAAGAAGAGCGGAGTCGTTGTGGGGATAATGTCATGGATCCTTCAGTGTGGGTGTTACACGAGGCGAACACATGGACTTCCATGTAGTCACGAGATTGCATGCATACAAAACTGCGGGGGCGGATTGAGTTGTCCTCGATTCATGATTTTTGGAAGAAGTTGGACATTGAAGTAGAATCTTTGTCCCAGCTGGACTCTGATTTTGAAGTTGTGTTGAATGAGCTGAACGCACTTTGGACCTGTAAAGAGAAGGTTATTTCAAACGATAAATGAAGGGCTACATCCACAAACCGAGATGCTTCGAGCCAGGATCATATTTCAAAGGCAAATAAACCCCGGACCACCGGTTGTAGAGTATCTTGTCGGATTGGGAGCGTACCACGTACATTTTGGAGTCCCCACTACACCACCCTCCACTAGCAAAGCGAGTCTAGATCTTCATTTATTGCATCAACCCAATCAGGTTTGATGTCGCGGGAGTCACCAAATTCGAAATCAGCTTCAAACACTACACCATCTACCCCTACCACTCCTACATCTCTTCCACCACTAGCTGCTTCAGGTCGTGGGAGAGGTCGAGGTCGAGGTCGGGGACGGGGTCGTGGAAATGGACAAGTCAATGATATACATACTTCTGTGCATAGGATGTTGCTTACCCCTCTCATTGTCCCATTTATTGATGGCTTCACAGATGTGATGGGTGATGGAAATTATGGATATAGAGCGTGCGGCGCAAATATACGGAACGAGAGGAGATGTGGCAAAGAGTGCGCTCGGATTGTGCCCGAGGCGCTTCATCGCCGCGAGCTTTATGAGAGAGTTATGCCTTTGAGAGATATGGACGAGCTCTATAGTCGCATTACTCACTATGCCTCCCCTTATTCGGAATATTATTGGTTGATACTCCCAGAGATAGGGCACTTCATAGCCACGGTGTATAATGTGGTGTTTGTCTCGTACTCGCAAACCGCCGGCTTCACATGCCTACCGGTGGCGTACCACAAGGCAGGACCACCCACGAGCACACTTGTGTTGGGACATGTGGGAAACCATTTTATATTGGTATGATACTTTAATTCGTTATATTTAACTATCTTATTTAAATTTGTTATATTTAACTATATTTTCTAAATTTGTTATATTTGACTATTTTATTACTTTTGCGGTGCACATGTCGGATAGTGATTACCCGATACCATCGTAGCACTATATTGGGGGAGCAAGTAAACTTTGATCATGCCATACGAAGTCGGATAGAAACATTCAACCGACTCTCGATTATGGCGAACGAAGCACGAATTGCGGAAAATAGTCCATAGTTTATGTGTATAGCGTATTGATTATTTTTTGTATGAAGTTTTGGGACGGATATAGTATATTAAAATTGGATCACTTGATGTAGTACTTAAATTATAGTTTTGATGTATGGATACATCGGTTTGTTTGTTTCGATTAATGTTTTTTTCATTACAGGAACCATCTCGTGTTCTTATACACGAGATGTAATATCATAACTCGTATATATATACACGACGTATTTCATTTTTGTCGTATGAACATTACACGAATTAAACTAACTACCCAGTAATGTATCTCGTGTGTGTTCATACGAGATAAAAGAAAACATGTCGTGTGTATATATACGAGATGAGTCAAATCATCTCGTGTATAAGCACACGAGATGGTAGTCTGAGGGCAACTTATCCTGAAACACAAACTGAAACAAACTGATTCCAATATTTGCAAACCAAAATGAACATATCCCAAACATATTCCAAAACAAAAACAACCAAAATGAACATATCCCAAATACAAACATTGTATCCAAAATTTACAAACCAAAATGAACATATCCCAAACATATTCCAAAACAAACATTGTATCCAAAATTTACAAACCAACATATCCCAAATACAAAGAACATATCCCAAACATATTCCAAAACAAACATTGTATCCAAAATTTACAAACCAACATAAACAACCAAAATGAACATAATCATGAACCGTCTCCGTATAGATCAATGGCCCGTCTAATCTTATCTTTGACCTCCGCGGATAAACTGTCATCCGTGAGCAGCGAAAGTAGTATGCCTCGTGCCTCTCTGACCACAGGCGGTGGTGGAACGTTAACTAGGGCATCATGATTCGGATTAGTAATCCGAACATGAGTCCTAGCCGAGAACTGTGCATATACGTGGAAGTAACAGGATCGAGATGCGCTCACGGGACGGGCCCCATCTACGCACCGGATCGAAACTCCCAGCCGTCCTCTAACGATCCTCCCATACCTCATCACGCGCTCCATAAAACTTCTTGTACCCCTTTTGACTGCTATCAATGAACAATTTTGGCCGCAAGATATGGGGTCTCCGGGGAGTTCTGCTGGATCCCAAGGCGGCGTGTAACACGGTCGGGCATATACGCCTCCGTGATATCCTGGAAGCGTATAACCCCACGGAAGTATGAGGCCGGCAAAAGCGCCTGCAGGGTGGTGCCGTAGGAGTCCAACAAACCTAAAAATGAATTTGTTAGACACCATCAACGAAATAATAAATTATAACAATTTGTAAAACTTTAACTATAACTAACTCACCCTATCAACCGTCATCGTGTCCGGGGTATGCCGAAACCTCGATAGATGGGGCATATCCCTACGGCCGTATCGTGCGTACCCATCTACGAGCCCTCGGTGGCCTCCGTCCATAACGTGTCAATATCTCTCCGGAAAATCGGAAAGTGCTCGTATATCCGGGCACACGCAAATATATGAAATAAATAAGTTAACAATGTTATAACCATAAATGCATGTTGTAATTATTAAATGATTGTTAAATATTACCTCTAAAAGACTCAAACAACCACCAATCTTTGCTTGCATCCGTATCTAGATGCCTTCCCCAACTCCGGTATAGATATGCCAGCCTTGGTGTCCCCCAGGATAGAGCCCCCACTCTGTCGATATCCACGCCTGATGAAAGGTAGTCGAGGGCATCTTATCCACGAGTCTTGTCCACGAACGGCGTGGGCCGAGGAGAAACATGATGTACGTAGAAGCGCGCTCATCGTTAGTCATGTCGGAAGGGGACTCAAAGGACCGGCGGAGGCCATCTAAAGAGTAGGTCGTGCCACTTCCGACATGTCTCAAGGCGTGCCACGATACCGCTATGTTAGGCTCTGGATCCGCCTTCGCAACGGGGCCACTGAGCAGTGATGCCTACAAATTGAAAATGAAATAATTAATAAAATTGATAAAATTTATGAAATTGATAAAATTTATGTAATTTATAAAAAATAGACAACAAACAAGAATATACCTAGGATATGAGTGACGTCGTGCATAGTGATCGTCATCTCACCCCACGGCATGTGGAAGGTATTAGTCTCGGGAGACCACCGTTCCACTGGCTTGCCGTTAGGAGCGCCATGCTAGGCCGACGAATGGTAGCATCATGTAGGAAATGGAGGCCGGTACCCTCAACACGAGCCCGCAAGCTCTATCATCCTCCGGTAAAGAAGTATGGGAGAACACATTGATTCCAAACAAAAATTATAATTAATACTCCCTCTGTTTCAAGATTCGAGATGACATTTCGTGTTCTAATACCCGAAATGTTGGTGACATTTCGTATGTGTTCATACGAATGGTCACCAACATTTCGGGTATTGGCATACGAAATGTAAACTGATTGGTGACCATTCGTATGAACACATACGAAATGTCACCAACATTTCGGGTATTGGAACACGAAATGTCATCTGATTCTTGATAATGTTTAGCAAATGGCTATTTAATAAACAAATCATATACTTACTTATCTAGAATCTGCTGCCTCGTTTGGCGCTTCAACACCGGCTCACAAATGGCGTTCTCCCCTATCTTACGGGCTCGATGATGACGAGCCGTACAACAACTCAACCTCCTCAGGGCCGCCGCAGGAGTTACTCTTCATTGCCCCGGTCAGTCGTCCTTAGACCCTTTCCCCTTTCTGCCCCGTGCCTCCCGCCTCTTGCGAGGCCTCACAGATACACTCTCCTCCGCCTCCTCCTCCTCCTCCTCCTCCTCATCATCATCATCATCATCATCATCACTAGATAAATGTGCCTCCTGCACAGATGCACCTCGGGAACGAGTACGTGAAGATGAATCCTCACTAGAATATGTACCCTCACTATCACTCTCCTCAACCACAAGCTCCTCAATCACGAGTTTCTCGTCGTTCTTCTTTTTGGTCTGTTTTTCTACCTTAGGCTTTGCAAATTTGCCCTCCTCGGCCTTCCCTCTTTCTATTAGAGGCCGTCGCAGGGTTACGTCCCTACAAAAAATTAAATAGGAGACAGTTAATATTCAAGAACCAGTTGACATTTCGTGTTACAATACCCGAAATGTTGGTGACATTTCGTATGTGTTCATACGAATGGTCACCAACATTTCGGGTATTGGCATACGAAAATGTAAGCGATGAATCGGTTACATTTCGTATTCCAATACCCGAAATGTTGGTGACGATTCGTATGAACACATACGAAATGTCACTCAACATTTGTATTGGCATACGAAATGTAAACTGATTCATCAGTTTACATTTCGTATGCCAATACCCGAAATGTTTGTGACCATTCGTATATGTTCATACGAAACACACGCCGACAATTTCAAATTTTAGGAACACGAATTCGTATCCGATTCAAACAAAAAACCCAAATTAATGTTACGAAATCGCAATTAGAACCATTTAGGATACGTTTAAAACAACATTAAGCATTATATAATAGGTTTTAGGCATAAATTTGTTGTTGGATTTTCAAATTTAAAATCTAGGTTAAAAAGAATTACTTTTGGTGCGGCGGGAGAAGAGGCGGACTTTCCACCGGTTTTAGGGAGGTTTGTCTTCATTTTTCCGGCGGTGGTGATCGGCGGCGTTCGTCGAGTGAGAGAGAGAAGAGAGAGCGCCGTTGGTTTTTTTACGTTTTGAGAGAGAGAGAGAGAGAACAGCGTAGGTAGAAGGAATAGAACGACGTTTGAAATGGGGGAGGGAAGGAATTTTTTATTTTTTTTTTTTTTTAGTATATATATGAGGGTATTTTGGTCATTTGCACGTGCCTTGTAAATTCCATGCCTTGTATATAGTACTATTCAAGAAAAAAACTAGTTTTAAAGCACTAAGTCTAATTAATAAGAGTGATAAACGATTTTGAAAACTAGTTTTTTTTTATAACATTTTGAAAAAAACTAATTTTTTAGTTACTCTACATTATATTTTGACAGCCAATTTCAAGGGAGAAAAGAGACAAACCTCCTTGAGGGAGAGGGAAAATTGAAAAGAGTTTACACCTACCACCACAGCCATTTGATTTGATTTGATTTAGGTTGAGGGGAATGAAGCCAAATTGGGATGGGGAAAGTAACAGTGTTGTTAAATTGTAAACCTAGATTCATTTTGGGATTTAATTGAACATGGATTAATTAAAAGGAAATGGAATTGTCGGCTTCATCTTTATCATTCGTTCTGTTGAGACATGGTCCTTTTCGCAATTGGAAGTGTGCTCTGTAGCGAGAGAAACTGGTCATCGGAGGGAAAGAGAGTAGCACCCGTTCGTTGTCACCGCCGCCGCCGTCGTTGTGCGCAACGTCTACAACAAATTGTTTGTCAGCCGTCGAGCCACAAAAGGCGACTAGGAAGAAGAAGGAGAGAACCATTTTAAAAATACACCATTTTGATTTCAGGTATGACATTTAAACCCTTGAAATTATTACCCATTACATTACACGCCAAATTCAGTTAATTAATCAATTCTGATCTAACGGAGCTTAAATATTGGTCCATATTGGTGAGCTTATTAGTTTTTGAACTATGGATATGAACATATGTTATGTGCACTTATTTAGAATTCATCAGTTACCTATGTCAGATCATTGTGTGCGATACAGTGGCAGACCTAGGATTTTCTTGAAACATGGGCAAAGTTATAATATTGTGTTAATTTTTCTTGATCACAAGGGGGGCAAAGCATAATTTTTAATGGTAAAATCTGAATTTTAATTTTTTTTAGTACTAATTTGACAAAATTTGAAAAGTGAAGGGGGCACCTGCCACCTTAATCTAAGGGCTAGGTCCACATTGTGCTAATCATAATAAAAGTCAATACCACTACCTCAGGCATATCCCGCGATTTACCTCTGCCAGTCACCGAGGGACCGGTGGTCTAGGACTTAGTCCGGTAAAACTGGAAACCTAGGTATAAAAAAAAAAAATTAATACCACATGTGACAGAAGTTTGAATTTAATCTCCAAATTGGGACCCAAAATACCTAATCCACATCAGGTTTCTTCTCTCCTGCCTATCCTTTCAGTCTTTTTCTAATCTTTTATTTTATCTTTTCTTCTTATTTTTTTCTCGTGTCAGTCTTCATGAAAAACTAATTTTTTTCATAAAAACTGGTTTTAAAAGTCGTAATATCGGGTTTTTCCATCATTTATAATTTTATTTTTTTTTGATCTTTTCACGAAATTTTGTGTTTATTTCTTAGCATATAGATCATCTAAACTATTTTCTCCGTCCCATAATAAATGTCACATTTGACATTTCAACGTTTTAAAAAATAATCCATGTTGCGTTCCCAAAATGATTGAAGATACCATCCTTATTCCATGGTAATTAGTGAAGGGATAACAACGTAATCCCAAATGTCGGTCGAAGAATTAATAAGCATGTCATTTTCCAGTCAACAATCGGGTAAACGACAAATTGGTGGAACGTACTATAGTGTTTTTTACAATTAATGGAACATACTAAGAATTGACATCTTAATGCAACAAACTTTACCATGTCATTTCATATAATGGAACGCACCTTAACGACGTTAGAAAGATAACTGAAATGTCAACGAAACAAGAAAAAAAACACCTGTTAAATACATTTTAACATCCGTTAACCTATTTAATGGGTTTAATAGTCTTTTTCCTTAACCTTCACACACCTCCGTTCACCACCCACCATCATCACCGGTCACCACCACCACCAACTAGAACAAAATAAAGAAATCAACAGTCAAAATCCTGAATCCAAAAACTAATCTCAGTCCATTTTTTAAATTCACATTCAAAATCCCACATTTTCAAATCCAAATTTTAAAACCTACATTCAAAATCCCAAATTCAAATAGTTTAAAAATTGTTAAATCAAAAAACAGAATCCCAAATTAAATGTGAGATATTCTGTGTGTTTGAGGGTGAAGGTCCAGAATCCCAAGTTTACTAGATCTGATCATTTTGATCTCATCTCTGAGTGAAACTTCGACCCAGAATCGGAAGAGGAATGAAGGGGTAAGGGCGTGGTCGGCCATGGTTGTGGGGTAGGAGCAACTTTCCCATTATGCGAGTCGGAAAAGAGACGCATGGATGCCCAAAATCCGAAAGATTGAGGGACGAGGGGAGGCATCGGGATGGAGGAGGGCAAGGCGGGATGGGTATTGATAGGCGGCGTGAGGGAGGAGATGATACAGAGAGAAGTGTGGAAGAGAGGGCAAGGGGCGCGGTGGCGTTGAACTGGTGGGAGAGGGTGGCCGATGAGTGGAATTGGGGCGGAGGAGAAGGTAGAGAAGAAGAGGTATTTTTTGGCTGGGAGTGTTGTGATAGAATTTTCCCAGATCGTTCATAGGAGAAGAAGGGGACTTATGGAAATGTTTATAGATGGTTGGGGGGAGGATTATGGGATGTTAGAGTTGACTGATGCCTTTGGACGCAAATGAACCTGATCATATTGCACTTCTTGCCTTCAAGTCGAAGATTGCCAATAGCCCTGAAGGTGCTTGAGCTTGTGGAACAATTCTTGCCATTTCTGTCAATGGGAAGGGGTAACATGCGGCACAGGAGAGTCACTGCTTTGGACCTTTCTTCCAGAGGTTTATCCGGTTCTTTGTCTCCATTTTTAGGAAATCTGAGCTTCCTAAAGGTGATTAAGCTTCAGAATAACATACTCGGAGGCATTATCCCTCCTGAAATAGGCCGTTTATTCAGATTGGAGGGACTAATTTTGTTGAATAATTCCTTTGAAGGAACTGTTCCAGCTACTCTATCCAACTGCACCAACCTCAAACGCCTTTGGCGAGGTGGCAATAAACTTGTTGGAACAATCCTACAACAAATTAGTTCTTTGTTGAAGCTCGAACATCTTTTAATTCATGACAACAGATTCACAGGAGGAATACCACTTTCCATAGGGAATCTCACTTTTCTTGAAATGATTTCGGCTTCAGGCAATCATCTTGGTGGAAGCATACCATACGCCTTTGGTCAGTTAAAGAAACTATGGTTTGTTGGACTTGGCCGTAATCAACTCCTTGGTACAATGCCTCCATCCTTTAACAATCTTTCTTTACTCTGTCATTGATTTAGGAGATAACCAACTTACTGGAAGTCTTCCACCAGACATTGGTTTGAAGCTACCTAAATTTCAAGAATTTGAAATATGGATCAACCAGTTCACAGGACTCCTTCCTGACTCCATTTCCAATTGTTCGGAAATGGAGAGCATCGATGTAGGAGATAACCGTTTCCATGGAAAAATCACGAGTTTTTTTGGAAATATGCCAAACCTCTGGAACGAAGGTCTAATCAACAACAATTTTTGAAGTGGGGAACCTAATGAAATGAATTTTATTGACTCCTTGGTAAACTGTAGTAATTTGCAACCGTTTGGCCGGTGATGTCCCTAGCAGCATAGGTGGTTGCACTAGCCTGGAGTATCTTCAGCTGGAAGGGAACTTCTAAGGGTCTGATACCTTCATCATTCGATTCTTTATTGCTATCCAATACCTTGACCTTTCCCGTAACAACTTCTATGGAGAAATTCTAAAATTCTTTGAGAAATTCTCCTTGAATTATCTTAATTCGTCCTTCAACGAATTTGAGGGTGAAGTGTGAACTCCCAATTAATAGGGTGTTCAAAAATGCTACTGCCATCTCGGTTGCTGGGAACAACAGGCTTTGTGGGGGCTTGCCTGAACTTCAGCTACCTATATGCAACGTCAAAGAGGGAAAAATTGGTAAAAAGGTGCCACTTTCACTCAAAATAGTGATTCCAATAATATTCTTGCTTGTTGGTCTGGCTTTTGCATCATATTGCTTATTGCTCTGTCACAAAAGGAGAAGCATGCAAAGTGCAACCATCAGGCTTGGTATTGAAACAATCATTCTTGAAATATTCTTATGAAGCCCTCCTCAAGGCAACAAATGGGTTCTCGTCTGAAAATTTGATTGGTATGGGTAGTTTTAGTCATGTCTACAAAGGGGTTCTTGAAGAGGACGGAGCAACGATTGCTGTCAAGGTATTAATACTTGACCTCCAAGGAGCTTCAAAGAGTTTCATGGCAGAGTGTGAAGCATTGAAAAATACTCGACACCGTAACCTTATAAAGATCATAACTGCTTGCTCCTCAGTTGACTTTCAAGGTAACGATTTTAAAGCTCTAGTTTATGAGTTCATGCCAAATGGGAGTCTCGAAAGCTGGTTACATCCAACTCCAAGGTCACAAAATATAAAAAATGAGCTGCACGGACTAAGCTTTCATCAAAGAATAAACATTGCCATAGATGTCGCGCATGCCATTCATTACCTTCATCATCAGGGAGAGATTCCTATCATACATTGTGATATAAAGCGAAGCAACATTTTACTCGATGAAGACATGGTCGCTCATGTAGCAGATTTTGGGCTTGCCAGGTTTCTTCTTCCTCAAGTTTCAAATATGACACAAAGCAGTTCTATTTGCTTAAGAGGAACTATTGGGTACACACCTCCAGGTAACAAATACACACACATGTCAACTCTATCTAAGGCTCCGTTTGTTTCGACGTAAAACATTTTCCGGAAAACATTTTCCGGAAAATGTTTTCCTGTAAAATGTTTTACGGAGGTAGAGCGTAAAATGTTTTACGGAGGGTGTAAAATGTTTTCGGCTGTTTGGTAAGAAAAATGTTTTCCGGAAGAGCGTAAAATGTTTTATTTCTTTATTTTTTATTTTTTATTATTATTATTTTTATTTATTTATTTTTATTTTTTATTATTATTATTATTTTTTTTTATTATTATTATTATATTTTTTATTTTTTTATTTATTTATTATTATTATTATTATTATTATTTTATTATTATTATTATTATATATTTATTATTATTATTATTATTAATTTATTATTATTATTTTATTATTTTATTATTTATTATTATTATTATTATTATATTTATTATTATTATTTTTATTTTATTATTATTATTATTTTATTATTATTATTATTTTATTTATTATTATTATTTTATTATTTTTTAGTATTTTATTATTATTATTATTATTTTATTATTATTATTATATTTTTAATTATTATTACTATTATTATTTTTATTTTTATTTATTTTTATTTTTTTATTATTATTATTTTTATTTATTATTATTATTATTATTATTATTATTATTATATTTTTTTATTATTATTATTATTATTATTAGAATGAGGAAGTAGAATGTTGTACCTTGTGAAATATGAGTTGTACATAAAGGGCACAATTTTCCGGAAAATGTTTTACTTAGGACAAGGTCAGTAAGTCGTTTTACTTAGGAAGGACGTAAAATGTTTTCCGGAAAACGTTTTCTCCATTTTCCGGAAAACAACCAAACAGCGTAAAATGAGTTATTTTACGTAAAACATTTTCCGGAGGCTCAGCCAAACAATGGAAAACGAGTTATTTTACGGTGAAACAAACGGGCCTAAGTTTTCATTATTGTTAACTCTATACTTCCCGACCCATGCATACTTTAGTTTCTGTCTGTAAAAATAAAATCCCACAAGGCACCTTCGCTATTTCGGGCTTGAATTCATTTTCTTATTTGCTGTATATTGACCTTATTTTCTCTAAATATATTGGATTTATGAATCTGTGACTGTGTTTTCAGGTGAGGCAGAAAAAGAGTATTGGATAACCGCATGACGCCGCTTTTGGATTGTTAATTTCTTTCTGCTTCAAGCTTCAACAAGACAGATGGTAAAATATGTTAATTTTTCGCATTTACCTATTGTTGTATTGTTAAATATGTTCTTGGTTAATCTACATGCGTGTAGTTTCTAACTGAAACTGAAACGGAAACGAGTAAAGGAATCGCAAATTACGGTTTAATTTTAAGTAAAAATTTGATTCATGTTTATGATTATGAAAATGGAAAATTTATCAGCAAGGCAGAAGTAGAACAATATTGAAGCCGTATCTATATGCATGTAACCAGGGGCGGATTCAGTACAGCGCCAGGAAGTGCAAATGACGCAACCGGCATTTTGAAAAAAAAAATTACCGAGTATTTATAAAAAAAATTAAAAAATATAGGGTGCAAACTGTAATTTTCGAAAGAAGAGGGATGCAAAGTGTAAATATGTGAAAGTTAGATAAACTTTGCAACCCTCTTCTTTCGAAAATTACAGTTAGATAAAACTTTTATCTAACTTTCACATATTTACACTTTGCATCCCTCTTCTTTCGAAAATTACAGTTTGCACCCTATATATTTTTTTTTGCACACCCTCACTCTAAATTCTAGATACGCCACTGCATGTAACTGTACAAGTTGTAGCCTATGTATATAAATGAAAAACATATAGTTACAACCATTCTGTTTTATATTTACACGAGACGAGAAGGGTAGTATACAGGTTCTATACGAAAACCGAACCATGGCTACTTTCTTCAGGCGGACTTGAGCCTATCCAAACCATATTTTATCTGCAAGTAAAGAGACTAAGCAAATAAGCATAGGAAAAAACTGGCTCTGCCACTGGGCCAAGAGACTTGTAAGATCAAGTTACTCACCAGAATGGAGTGGATTTCATCTAAAAGCGGTACAACTAATGAAGTCAAGGTCTCGATATCCTCTTTAAGTGTGTCCTTATCTTCATCTTCGGCCTTGAGGATAGCGATTAAGGTTTCATTATCCGGCACTAATTTGAGAGCTACCTGCAAAGAATGCATGTGTGATCTCAGACGAATTTTATGAAATGGTTTATTAGAAATTAACAGTTTAAAAAGTGGAATGTCATTCTGGGACGGACAGAGGGAGTGTAAGATATTGCTTAGTTACTTTGTAAGCGATTGAAGAGATCCAGCCGTGCCATGGTTTTAGAGTGATAGTGTATGTCTCTTCCACTGCTTGCTCCATGTTAAGGCTCGGATCCTTTGCTATTAACTGTAACAAGGTTACCATAAAATCTAGCGATCTGCAACACGAACCATGGCTTGAATTAGTAAGATTTATTTGTGTGTGCGAGATATTTAAATTAAAGAGTCGTCTACGACCCCAAAAGCTCATAATTTTGTTTACTTGTTATGCAGGTCAGGGCAAGTTTTCAGGAAACCAAAGCTAAGATATTGAACCTATCATGAGGTTTGGAGTCAAGGTATAGTTCTTCTCACTAGCCGAAACTATATACGAGTACTCACTTCGTCCCAAAATGAATGCCCAATTTTGTTCTTGTTCAAGAAAAACGTTGGGTATTTTTCTGGGACGGATGTAGTAGTATTTTTTTTTTAATATCTTTGCTTGTTTTTGTTTGATTTTAAAATAAAGGGAGTACCTAGTAAGCCAAACAAAGGCTTTACTGCAGCTGCTGTGACCCTTCTTTGCGTTGCCTTCACTTTCCTCTTTCTTCAATATTTCTACCACATCCGAGTACAGAGTAGGGTTTGATTCTTGAAACTTCTCCAATCTCTAAAATAAAATAATAATAATAATAATAATAATAATAATAATAACAATAAATTAAATTAAATAAAATAATAATAATAATAATAATAATAATAAATTAAATAAAGAATCTCTCAAGATGTCAGTAACACAAAATGAACTGCCCTGAATAAGCCCTGCAAACTAACAAACTTGAGGGTAAATTTTGGAACCTTATCATGTCTCAATTATTGAGAGAAAGGACAAGTGAATAGGGCAGAAATATTATCCAAAAAACGAAATAAAAATAAAAATAAAAATGGGTCGTTGTCAATTGTCAAACAATAATAAATCACAGACAGAGAAAGCGTGGCGTGTGCCCCTTTAATGGTGCCTTTCATGGCTAGTGGAGGAGCTATCAAGGCCAGAGGCGTGTGTTTATCACACACAACATGAAAATAACTACTACCAAGAACAAATTTGAATTTTTTTGACATTCATTTTGGGACGGAAGGAGTAATTACTTAAAGGGTTACCTGTATGTTCTGATGGATGTCTTTTCTTAGAACTGCCATTGTTGGCCCTATCTTATCTTCAACCAGATACACACATAATTCAATCACACAGTTTTAAAGTATCAAGAACAAAAATGGAATATATATATATATATATATATATATATATATATATATATATATATATATATATATATATATTAAAGAGAGACTGACCGAGAATTTGAATAACCAAATTGCAAAGAGAAAGAAATGGTTTGATGGGTAATTGGGGTGCATTAGCTTTATGATTATCAAGAAGAACATCAGCAGCAGCAGCAACAGGTTTAGCTTTGGTTGCCAGTCTTTTGACCTCAGAGAGCTCTTCAACAGCAGACCTTATCTCACTCCCCTTTTTCTCCAACTCTCTTCTCCTTTTCATCTTCTCTCTCTCTCTCTCCTCTCTCTCTCTCTCTCTCTCTCTCTCTCTCTCTCTCTCTCTTGGCTTCTTTCTCTTTCTCTTTAGATCTCTCCTTCTATAGTTATATAAATAGTCAACTATGATTATAATAATAGATTAAATTTCTTGGATAAGGGAGAGAGATTAATAACATTGGCAAGGCAAGCAATGACTTTGTCTTACTTGTACACTGTGTGACCATGAATGCCTCTGTTGCATAAGAAGAATCTTTTATCTTGTTAATTCCAGTTCCTGGTCTTTAAATTATTATTAAAATTCTTCTTCTGGAGAGAGTTCTTATTATGCACATTAATGGCTGCGACCTAGCTAGTTTGGCCTTTTAACATACTCCCTCCGTTCCATTGGAAGCTTCACCTTTTGTCAAAACGGGTGTCCCGTTAAAAGTTTCACATTTCCTAAAATGGCAAAGAATATTTACTATTTCACCCGCTAATTCTCTCTCCCACTTTACTTTTATACTCACAACACCAATCAACTTTAATATTTTCTCCACTCATTCTCTCTCCTATTTTACTTTTATACTCACAACACTTTCTCCACTAACCTTTTTTCTTAATTTGCGTGTTATACTCAAAATGGTGAACATATATATAAACGGGAAGGAGGGAGTATTTATCTTCTAGTAGAGTAACATGAGGGTACCCCATTTATTTATTCTGAATTGAATTGTTAAACAGAAATTATTTTTTACTTTGAATCATAAAGATGTGCCAAGATGTAATTGGCCGGATTTGGGACTATTGCTCCCATTCTTTCTTGTACTCCCACCGGGATTTGAGCACATCGTCTATGTTGCTGGATGAATGGCCGAGATAAATTGGTAAATGCCCCTTCGTCATTGTTCAAATTGCAAAAAAAAAAAAAAAAACCGTTATTCACGAAAATTAAAAAAAAAAAAAAAAGTGTGAAGGGTGCAAGTGTTGTGAATATGAAAAGTGGGGTATGAGAATTGGATTAGGGCTTAAGTTATACAAAAGATTTATTTAGGGTGTGCTCCCGAGTTTTATTTTGAAAGGAAAGGGAAGGAAAAGGGAGGAAATGAGGATGATTTCCTCCCTAGGGTGCGCTCCCGAGTTTTTTTTTTTAGGAAGGAAAAGGAAGAAAATGGGAGGAAATGGAGGCCTCATTTCCCTCCTATCCAATCCTCCCAAATGTGGGAGGAAATGGAAGGACAGGAAATGATTCAAAGGAGCTTTTGTGATCTTCCCATTTTACCCTCACAAATAAATACTCATCTTTTATTTCATTAAGGTTATAACTATAATTTTATATTTTTTTCTTCCCTTCCCCTCCTAACTTGGGAGCACCTAGGGGAGATTTTAATTTCCTTCCATTTCCTTTCCTTTCCTCCCGTTTCCTTCCCTTCCCTTTCTCTCCCTAAAAAAACTCGGGAGCACACCCTTAGGGTCATCGATATCAGGTGTGGCAGCATCGGCAGTTGGTGTAGGGAGGGAGAGGCGTGGTTGTGCGGGGAGGAGTGGGTGAGCAAAAGAGGTTGAAATATGGGGAAGGGGTGGCGGCTGATCAATTAGTCTTATGTTTTTTATCCTTAAAGAGATTACGAAGCATAACGAGAATTTATAGTGGAGTAAGTGTTGTAAGTATAAAATGTGATGTAGTAGAGAGAGTGAGATATAGAATAGTTAGTGGATAGTTATTATGAGTATGACAAGTGAGTCCCATAAACAAAAAAGGTTAAAGTAGCGTGTAGTGTTTGTGGCTTTGCCATTGCATCCACTCTATACGCAGCGATGATAAGTTTGAATTAAGGCTGGTTATATAATTGAATGTACTGGGTATATCGAGAACTATATTTTTGGTGTATGATTCTAAAGAAAGACTTACATCCACAAACAAAAATGGACATTTGTTAGGGGTCGGCAAAAATAATAAATCAGTCACTCAATTTTTGGTTTATCCCAAATGTATCCTCAATTATTATTTTTTCTCGGTTTTCATCATTGTGGTATCAAACTGATGTGATTGCGAAATACGGATTTGGGCCTGAACAGTAAGTCAAGCCCAACATGACGAAATGGGCCAAGTGGGCCAAATACATATAAAATGTGTATTACATGTAAGCCTGCGATGATAAGGCGACATCCAGAGTGAGGCGACAATTGTATTGGCGACATAAGTAGGTCGTAGCGTGAGAATAAGCAGTAAGCGAGAAGTACCCTTGGGCAGTTAGCGACATACCTTAGTAGGATTAATAGGCGACAAGTATAGTGCGAGTAGAGGAGGGGATTGACGACAATATAAGTTTGTCCCTTTCCTGGGGTTGTCGCTTAGGCGACAAGCGTGACTGGTGACGTTAAGTGATTGATAGACTGCCACGTGTATGTCCCAATGTAACCGTCAAAATGGAATGATGTGACAAGGTGAACAATGAATTTCCACTAAGTTTGGGGTGGTTAGCACCTTGCTTGGATGATTGACAAGTGTCCCATCATGTGCCTTGCACATGGTGCATGGGAGTATATAAACCTTGGAGAAAAAATCATTTGTAAGTCTCTCACTCTCTCTAAGCTCTCTTTCTCTCTCTAAGTTTTCATTGTTACCAAGCTCGTTACCAGTCACTTATTCTCACGCTGGAAGGGGTTTTGCCGGAGCCACCCCCGGCTTAGTTCACGTTCTTGCCTTGTGTGTAGGTGACTGTTCGACCATTCATAGGAGACCAGCCGGAGTATCCATTTTCCTATTTGAAGCTCAGATCCTGTGCAACCCATTTGGCGGTGTAGCATCAGTTCAGTCGTAGCCTGTATCTCGCCTAATTGACGGAAGATGGCGGGAATCAAGTGCAGCAGCTAGAATTTCTCATCTGGACCATGAATGATCCAAGTCTCGAAATTGGGGGCTATTGATGTGATTGTGAAATACGAATTTGGGCCTGAACAGCAAGTCAGGCCCAACATGACGAAATGGGCCAAATACGTATAAAATGTGTATTACATGTAAGCCCGCGATTATAAGGCGACATACAGAGTGAGGCGACAATTGTATTTGCGACATAAGTAGGTCGTAGCGTGAGAATAAGCAGTAAGCGAGAAGTACCCTTGGGCAGTTAGCGACATGCCTTGGTAGGATTAATAGGCGACAAGTATAGTGCGAGTAGAGGAGGGGATTAACGACAATATAAGTTTTGTCCCTTTCCTGGGGTTGTCGCTTGGGCAACAAGCGTGACTGGTAACATTAAGTGATTAATAGACTGTCACATATATGTCCCAATGTAACCGTCAAAATGGAATGATGTGACAAGGTGAATAGTGAATTTCCACTAAGTTTGGGATGGTTAGCACCTTGCTTGGATGATTGACAAGTGTCTCACCATGTGCAAGACACCTGGTGCATGAGAGTATATAAACCTTGGAGAAAAAATCATTTGTAAGTCTCTCATACTCTCTCTAAGTTTCCATTGTTACCAAGTTCGTTACCAGTCACTTATTCTCACGCCGGAGGGGTTTTGCCGGAGCCACCCCCGGCTTAGTTCACGTTCTTGCCTTGTGTGTAGGTGACTGTTCGACCATTCATAGGAGACCAGCCGAAGTATCCATTTTCCTGTTTGAAGCTCGGATCCTGTGCAACCCGTTTGGCGGTGTAGCATCACAAACGTTTTAAAATGTCTCATTTGAAAATGAATTGGGGAGGGGGTGAGGGGGTGTTGAGAGAGTTATATTGGTTGTTTTACTATTTCTCTCGTGTTAATTGGAATTGAATCCGTTAAATATTTAACGGGTAGTGTTAGTAATAGTCATGTGTACACGCCAATTATGAGTTAATGAACTATAATGAAAGTTGATCACATTCTAACTTTCGTTATGTTTGCTCAACCACAACATTTTAGTTATTTGCATTAGTGTTGAATTGAGTATGGTTTATTTTTTATGCTCCTTCCGTCTTATAAATTTTAAATTAGACTCACTTTCTATTTAATTTTTATCCAATAAAATTAGTCACATTTCAAAAATTAAGGAGTTAAAACGATAAACTTCCAACACTAACCTTACGATAAAAATGATTGTTTTGGTAGAAAAAACAATAAAGTAGAATCTTAACTAGGTTTAGTGTGTGGATTGAATAATAAGGAGGGAACTATGGAATTCGATTATATGGAACAAAAGAATGAAAAAGAGATAATGACAACACGATTTGTTAACGAGGAAAACCTTGGAGGTGATAACCTCTTTGGAAAAAACCCCGGGAGTTAGGTCTCCAACCTTAAAGGTTTCACTATAATAATCACGATTACAACTTTGAAAGATAATGGAGAGGATTACAAGAGCTTGTGTGTAGAGTGTGTGCGTATGAGCATGAATGTGTTTTTCCGTCTCCATTTCCCCTTAAATACAAGTAGATATGAAAGAGTCAATATGGTTCCTATAATCTCGGCATTTTGGTTTATCACTTCAACCTCCGTGAGACCAAGTCGTCCTAGCCGTTTGAAGGTCCATTGAACGTGCTTGGAGATTGTTCCGCATTCCTCTCTTAATTACCGAAAAATAAGAATAAGAATATTAGGAAATATTGAACAAGTAAATATTAAAACAATACTTACGGTGTAATGACATCTCGATATGCGGGATCAATTGAAGATGTCGCCATGTTGAAAAATGCCCACAACAATTTGTCCCCAAAACATTTGACTATGTTGGCAATCGAAGAGGCAAAATGTTTTTTCTTTTGAATTAATGGTCCAACCGTCCGCTACGCTTGATGGGACGTTTTGGAAGACGTGGCGTTGAAATGGACGGTTGGGGAGAAGAGTTATTTTTGAAAAGGAACTCTTTTTCTTTTTATTAACCGCTGAGAGGATAAATTAATCTTCTCAAAGCTTCTTTTCACCTCCGATTGGCCCACGGCGCCGTTCGTCTCCAAGGTAAAATTCCTCCGTCTCTCGCCTTCTCTCTTTGTTTATTTTTCTCTTTTTGCTTTGTCGACCACGGGTAAAACGAGGTTGTACGCGTCCAAACCCAAGAAAGCGTCATCCCCACAAGGTCCCGTAGAGATTAATCTCAACGATTTTGTTTGCGGAAATCTTCTCACTAAACCAACCGAAGAAACTTGTTTGTTCAACGATTCTCAAATAGAGTCCATAAAACAACAATGTTGCTTCCCAGTGGTGCAATTTTTCATCCCTTTTCCATAAAACTTAGGTCGACCACATTTCCCTCAAATGGATCTGTTTCTTCGAATATCCCTTCCTTCTAGGGTTTAGTTACCCTTTTCCTCTGTTGGTTACTTGAGTTCTTTCGAAAAACTCAACCGGCTTACGCCTCAACTTACGCCAATTGCTTCAAGGCGAGTTTTTGCTTTTGTCCTCAAAGTAAACCGAGAAAACGGACTAAACCTAGTGGCTTCCCGAAATTGCCTATTCCTATGATCTTCAACTTTTTGGTTCCAAAAGGTACCTTTTAGAAAGAAATCGGTAGAAATCCTTTGATGAGCACCACATCCTCCAGGTGATAGGGGATGGAAGAATAGATTTTTCTTTGTTGATAGGACGTCGATTGGAGAAAAGGATGAGATATCGAAGCAATGGAACAAGGGAGGTACTTAAATTCTTACTCTTGTGACTTCCTCGTTCTTGAGACAAACTGAATTGTAATTGTTCTTGCTTTTATGTAGATATTGATTGGGGAGAATTGTTTCCACCTGCCAAAGACACTCTAGCCAAAATCGAAGAGTTTTTCAGTCTCCCTCTCGATAAGAGGTCTCCCAAAGGTTTGTTGGAAGCTTTGTCGACTATTCCAGAGGATATAAAGGCTTCTACTTCTGTAATTATGTCCACTGGTAAGCTCGGTATCTTGTTACCTTTGATAACTGTCATCAATTTGATGTGTTATTCGTTATTGACAATATCTCTATGTCCATGCAGTCTCCCAAACCTGTAGTTTCGGGGTCGACTTTGACACTGGATGATATTGAAGCCACGCTCTCTACGAACCCGTTGTCAAGATTGAAAAGAAACCTCCACCTGCTCCTAAGAAGAGTCCTGTTCCTGACGAAAGCATTGGTATTGGCTCTAGGGTGAGGAAGAGAAAAGCTAGCCAAGAGGAAGTGATCGAGGTTGGAGACTCCTTTGATGGAATGTCAGCGGGAGATTTCAAGAAGAAATTCATGAGCCTTGCTAATGGGGTAAGACACCATTAATTGGATATTGAATAGTTTCAAAGGTTGTTATAACATTTAGTAATATCAAGATGTCATCTTTCAGACTGTAGGGTACGTGGAGGAATTGGCAAAAGAAGTTGAAATGGTAAAGAAGAAGTCCAAAGCTGACCTCGCTTTGGTCAGGAAGGAGAAGTTGGCATCAGATAATAAGGTGAAGGAATATGAGAAGACTATAGAGCAATTAAGCAAGTCAGTGGGAGAACAAGAACAGACAGTGAAGGACTTATTGAATAGTCTGGCGAAAAGTGAGGATGACCACAACAAGGAGATAGCAGAAGTGAGGAATTCTTGCAAACTAGCTGCAGCGAAGACTGTTTCTCAATGCAAGGTGAAGATGATGAAGGAATATCAGGAAGGGAAGGCTGGCGCTTGGGATATCAATAGGGAATGTGCCTATCTGTTCAAGTTGACAGGTGAGGTGACGGACGAGGGCGAGGTGTCGTCAAGTCCGTATGAAACGATTGTCAAGGATGCACCGGCAGTTGGAGAAGTGACACCGGATGCAACACTGCGGCGAAGCCACCTAAACAAAAAGAAGGTAAAACAACTTGGTTCTTGGTATTTTGTTAATGTTTCTTGGGGTGGAATCCCTTAAGACAATTTTTATTTTCGTTTGGTTTGTAATGGGTCCATAAGGACTAAAGACAATCTTTTTATGTGTTGGGTTGGTCCAACACTTGTGCATCGTTCTTGTTGGTAGTTCGGATACTTTATGGTTTCTTTAGTTTAGTTATGGTTTAATAGTTTTCAAGCACGTCAAGGCTTGTTTCTTTTGGATAATTTTTTGTATGGCGACGTGATAGTATGTCGAAATGATAGATACTTAGGATGACATTTATACGTCATAAACCGTAGATACTTAGATGACACGTATATGCCATAAACCGTAGATACTTAGATGACACGTATATGCCATAAACCGTAGATACTTAGATGACACGAATATGCCATAACCATAAGAATAATACTTAAGATCAATCATCTAAACGAGTGGGAATGGGTAAGCTATATGAAGTTTACCCATATAGGCCCACCCCACACCTCAATTAGTGAGATAACTTGCTCTCCAGGCGAAGGTGTGGTAACCTAACTTCTTAAGAAAGAGGTAATTAACTCTTTAAACCTTAGAAGGGATTGTGTACCTTTACTTGAGAAGAGATGGCCAGTCTCTAACGGAGGAGAAATCGTTGTTCCTTGCGTGCATTCGATATGTCCCCACGTAAATGTGTCAATACCTCATAATATAGAAACACGTTAAAAACGGACGCCAACTAAAGTTGACGTCTCTCCACAAAGTATATTAGCGACATCTTAACTTGTAAATAATAAAAAAGATGCATAGGAGAAAAGAAAGGTTGTAAAGAATTAAAAGACGATTCATACCTGGAAAGATGAGTTCATGGGAAATCATATTTAAATGTAATACCTTTTGAGATGAATGGCGTTCCAACTTCGCGGTATCATTTGGCCATCCAAGGTTGCAAGGCGATATGCTCCTTTTCCGGCTTGTGCATCTATTAAGTAGGGTCCCTCCCATTTTGGGGCGAGCTTGCCTGCATTGGGCTCCTTGGTATTTTGGAATGCCTTTCGTAGGACTAAGTCTCCTACTTGAAACCTTCTAACCCTTACGTTTTTATTGTAAGATCGGGCTACCCTTTGCCGATACGCCGCTACGCGAACTTTGGCCATGTCCCTTAGCTCGTCCACGTATCCGTGTCATGTATCAAGATGTCTTTATTATGTTCGGATGTCGCAAGCCGTATCTTGCCGTTGGTACAAGGACTTCGCCGGAATAACAGATCTGGGCCCAAATACAAGTGAATAGGGGGTTTGACCAAGAGCATTCTTAGATGTCGTCCCGTCGCACCCATAGACCATTGGTAACTCTTCCGCCCAACGTCCTTTCTTCCGGTTTAGTCTCTTTTTTAAGTTGCCGATTATTATTTTGTTGCTAGACTCGCCCGTCCATTGGCTTCGAGGGTGAACAGCGAAGATGTCACCATCTTAACACCCCAAGATGTCAAGAAATCTTGGGTCCTCTTGCTGATGAATTGAGAGCCGTTGTCACAAATTATCTCTCGATGGAATTCCGAATCTACCGAATATGTTCCTTTTGATAAAAGATATCACTTCTTTGTCACGAACTTGCACATATGCCTCACCTCTACCCATTTAGAAAAGTAGTCCTGTCATGGCCAAAAGAAATACTCGTCCCCCGGTGCTATGGGAAGTTTTCCTACTATGTCCATTCCCAAACCATAAAAGGCCATGGTGACAGGATAGGATGTAGCAGTTCACTGGCCGGGTGCAGATGTCCCCATGTCGTTGACAGGAATCACATTTCTTTGCGTATTCAACGGCATCTTTTCTCATTGTAGGCCGAAATAGCCCATTCTAAGAGCTTTAGTATGTAAACTTCGCCCCCGGTATGATTTCCACAATCTCCTTCGTGCAGCCTCCGAGAACCCGATGGGCTCTATCTCGCCTCTAGACATCTTAAGTAGTGACTCTGCAGCATTTTCTAAACAAGAGATTATCAATAAGTACATATTTAGATACTCTTACCCCGAAGGCTCTTGCATTTTTCTCCTCGATCGGGATCGTATCATCTAAGAGATATTTGATAATAGGAGCCGTCCAAGAGGTTGCCGCAGAGAGGCAAGTATGTCAAGATCCGTGGCGAACATCTCAAGATGGTCAATTGCCGGGATGTCAACATGTATGATTGGGATACCGGTTTGTGAGAAGCTTTTGAAGGCCGAACCCAAGTTTGCCAGAGCATCTCGCTGAGAATTTTCTTCCCGTGGGATTTGTTCCAAGGAAAATGTTTTGAATTTGGCCGAAATAATTTTTATAATTTCCAAATATGTTGTCATCTTAGCGTTTTCGCGACGTAGGACCCGTTGTACCGATTAACAATTAGTAATGAATCCATGAACACCCTGATATGCTTGACATCTAAGTCTTGGGCCGCAGCTTAAACCCGCAATTAGAGCCTCATACTCGCTTCATTGTTGGTAGCCTTGAAACCGCAACCGATAGATTGTGGTATTATGTCCCTCGCGGCGATTTTAGTACAACTCCAAGACCGTACCTCTCATGTTGAAGCACCGTCCGTGTAGAGAGTCCAAATTTTTAGGATGTCATCATCTTGAAGTTGTTGTACTTCCAATTCCACCTCTGTTGTAGGGTTGGATCGAAATCGCCCACAAAATCGCCTGTGGCTTGGGATTTTATCATAGCTTCCGGGCTCGTACTTGATGTCGTATGTGCTTAATTGTACGTACCATTTCGCCATTCGACCCGACATCTCTCGGTTTTCTCATGACATTCTTAATAGGATAGTTAGTGCGTACAATAATAGTATGTGTTTCAAAATAGTGCCTTAACTTAATAGAAGCAGCTTATCAAAGCTAAAATTAATTTTTGTAAATGAGAATACCGGTCTCAAAGATCTAAGAGTGTCTTACTTATATAGTAGATGGGTTGCCGATTACCATCTCGTTCGTCACCAAGATCGCGCTTACGCGCCTTCTGACACCGCTAGGTAGATGTAAAGATGTTCTTCCATCTCGAGGTTTGGCCAATAAGGAGGTGTCGACAGTGTAAGTTTTGAGCTCCCGAAAAGCTTCTTCATGTTGTTCCTCCCATTGAAACTTCTTGTTCTTTCTTAAGATGTCGTAGAAAGGTTTGCATCGATCCGAGGATTTGGAAATGAATCTAGTGAGTGCGGCAATTTTTCCCGTCAATCTTTGGACGTCCTCGACAGATTGAGGTGATGACAGTTGAGAATAGCGCGTATTTGTTCTCTGGGGCGGCTTCAATGCCTCTTTTAGTAACCATATAACCTTAAACTTGCCGCCTTCATTCCGAAGTTGCATTTAGTCGATTAAGTTTCATATTGAAACAATCCAAGATGTCAAAAGCTTCGAGAGAGGTTGCTTATGTGATCCTCGACCTTCTTGGATTTTACTACCATGTCGTCGATGTATACCTCCATTGTGTCCCCAATCTCGATCCTTAAACATCTTGTTGACGAGCCTTTGATACGTTGCACCGCATTTTTAGTCCAAAAGGCATGGCAATATAACAATAAATACCTGGGGGTTATGAAGGCAAGTGTCCTCTTCGTCGATGGTTCCATCTCGAATTTGTTGAAATCCCGAGGACGCGTCCATGAAAGTGAGGAGTTCGTGACCGAAGTGGCATCAACTAATGAATCTATGTGCGGCAAAGTGGAAAGGATCTTTTCAAGTGTGCTTTATTTAAGTCGGTGAAGTCGACGCAAACTCGCCATTTCCCGTTTCTCTTCTCTACCACAACCACATTCGCCAACCATCTTGGATAATCGACCTCCCGTATCATGTCAAGCTTGAGTAAGCGCTCTACCTCCTCCTCGATGATCCGATTTCGGTTTCGCAAACTTTCTACGTTTCGGTGCACCGGTTTAAAGCTAGGATCTATGTTAAGTTTGTGAGTGATGACATCTTTGCTAATGCCTCACATGTCATCATGTTTCCAAGCGAAACTCTTTATTCTCGCTTCTTAATAGGTTCACAAGCTTCTCTTCTATATCCGACGGGATGTCAGCCAATAAGTACTTTGATGTCCGGGTTGGAAGGATCTAACAATACTTCTTTCACATCATCCTCCCTAGCTTCCAGACTTCACGTACTTTCCTCGGTAATTGCTATGCTTGTTTTGGAGATGTAGACGCCTTCATTGAAGTTTTGTAACATTCCTCGCCACCGTTGATCACCGTAAATCTTAGCGACACCCCAAGGTGTTGGAAACTTCACACACCGATGGTAAGTGGAGGGTACGGCCTTCATTCCGTGAATCCACGGTCTTCCAAGAATGACATTGTAAGATGTTGCGCAATCAATTACGCAGTAACCGCTCCATGGTGTTGAGGCCCTTTCGAGTATATTGGAAGCTTTATCTCCCCCACCGTTTCTTTGACTTCACCACCGAAGCCTACCAAAGATCGAAGACTTTTTGACAATCTCCGATTCTCGGGATGTTCATTTCCTTAAGGGTACCCAACATAATAAGATTGACTCGAGCCGCCCCCATCTACCGTAATACGTCGTATTGTGCATGGGCCGATCCGCAAGGAAATAACTGCATCACGTCATGATGGGGTTCCAAAGAAGTTATCACGATCACTTTCATCAAAGGTAATTGATCCGGCAAGGTGTCGACATCTCGGGCCGTCTCTCCGCTTTTCCTCTTTTGACTCCTTAGCGTGTCGTTTTGCGGCGTAATAGGATGTTCCACAT
The DNA here is from genome assembly GCA_022495995.1 of Adenophora triphylla var. japonica. Classification (NCBI taxonomy): domain Eukaryota; kingdom Viridiplantae; phylum Streptophyta; class Magnoliopsida; order Asterales; family Campanulaceae; genus Adenophora; species Adenophora triphylla. The sequence goes on from JAFEMH010003675.1 coordinate 194,633, forward strand.
ATTTCGAGCCTCCACCGATGAAGTTGATCACCTTTGTTGATGCCGGGGGAGAAACCGGCCTTTCTCCTTCATGAGGAGCTTCGCATTTTCAAATTCTTCTTCTTCTCGGATCCCAACAACTCCTTAAGATGTCCTTTCGAGAGTAAGTAATCGATCTCCTTTCTTAACGCGATGCGCCTTCGCAACGTGTCCAAAGTCTTCATGGTAAGCGCACCATTTTGATTTGTCACGCCATCCCGTGGTTTTGTCCGTTTTCTTCGCCATCTCGGCTTTGTCTCCTAGGTTGCCCATCGCACAAAGTACACCCGAAATGTCAACAAAAACAATAATCGTAAATGTTAGGCACATTATCACTATCTTCATCCTCACCGTCTACCGAATTAATTTTGCTAGTGTCAATTTCTGATAAGGATCGGGACTCGTTGTTCCCGCGACGTGGACGATTCGCCTTTTCCGTCTGACGGTCATATGTCGACGTCTCGATGACGACTTCGATCTTCGCAGCCTCATCTTCCTCCGCCTTATGAACCTTAATGCCCCGCTTCCCGACTTCTTCTAGCCGCTTACAAGGAGTCATTACCAAATCTTGATAATACCGTGAATCTTTCTTCAACCCCATTTTCAATGCTTCGCGTCAGCGACATGTCAAGATTGGGAATTTCTAACACCTCCTTATTGAACCGATGGACATAATCCTTCGTAGTCTCATTAGGCCGCCGGGTCACATTGTAGAGATCACTTGTCAACTTTTCAAATTGTCGATCGTATGAGAATTGGTTATAGAACATGTTGATGAGCCGGGCGTATGAACCAATTGAACCTGGGGTTGCCTAATCGCCCATTTGAGAGCCGGTCCGCATAAGGTGGATCCAAATCCCCGCATAAGCAGCCTCCCTGCATCAAGCGGGATATGGATTATGTCCATCTTTTCTTGATAGTGTGCAACATGCTCCTCTCGGGTCCGTGGTGCCATCGTACAACTTCATAGATGGTACGCCGAAACGCTTCGGATGTCGACATTTGCAATTGCCGGGACAAACCGGGATTGATTGTACAGCTGGGGTCACCGGTTGAATTGGAGGAGTTACACTCGGCACGTTCATTATCGCCTTCCGAGATCCCGCATCCGTTTAGCTAGCGGGTTTCCCGCAAAAGGGTCACCCATAGGAATACGATTGAAATTATTATTATTGAAAAGATTATTTAGCAAACCGTAATCGTCCGTAGTAGTCGTGACAAGAGTGTTGTCTATAAATGGAATGAATGGGGTGAATCCCGGAAGATGGCGTCAATGGGGTGTCCCTGTAAAGATGTCGACATCATTAAAGATGTCGCCAGATGAGTTTGAGGAGGACTCGCCCATTGGAATGAATTCACTCGAAATGTAGATCCTCCTGTTGTCAAAGTTGAGAACCCGCACGCAGCGGTGATATGTTCTCAAGCCGAGATGCGATGAGCCGCTGGGTCTTTCTCGCATCTTAATCATGGAATTGATCAACACCTTCGAATTGTTGTCTTGCCGGGTCCAACCTTTGATTCAACCCGGTTAGGATACTCCGATGTCGCATCCGCATTGGAAGAGGTTGCCCCTTTTGTGGAGTCTTCGTAGGTTGAGTTGGCCGAGACCCGGTCCGAGGAGGTGGTGGTAACAAGCCGGTTCTACCTCCCGATGTGGGAACAACGGCGGGACCTTTCCCGGCGGTGGACACATGGAGGGTGCAGCATAGTGAATTTGGTTAGGAAATGTTTCAAATAACCGATAAACCACGAGGCCCCTGCTGGCGCCAAATTGTTTTGGTAGAAAAAACAATAAAGTAGAATCTTAACTAGGTTTAGTGTGTGGATTGAATAATAAGGAGGGAACTATGGAATTCGATTATATGGAACAAAAGAATGAAAAAGAGATAATGGCAACACGATTTGTTAACGAGAAAAACCTTGGAGGTGATAACCTCTTTGGAAAAAACCCCGGGAGTTAGGTCTCCAACCTTAAAGGTTTCACTATAATAATCACGATTACAACTTTGGAAGATAATGGAGAGGATTACAAGAGCTTGTGTGTAGAGTGTGTGCGTATGAGCATGAATGTGTTTTTCCGTCTCCATTTCCCCATAAATACAAGTAGATATGAAAGAGTCAATATGGTTCCTATAATCTCGGCAGTTTGGTTTATCACTTCAACCTCCGTGAGACCAAGTCGCCCTAGCCGTTTGAAGGTCTGTTGAACGTGCTTGGAGATTGTTCCGCATTCCTCTCTTAATTACTGAAAAATAAGAATAAGAATATTAGGAAATATTGAACAAGTAAATATTAAAACAATACTTACAGTGTAATGACATCTCGATATGCAGGATCAATTGAAGATGTCGCCATGTTGAAAAATGCCCACAACAATGATAATGATAAAAATAGGAAGCAATTGATGGACATATATTTGGGGACCAAAGAACTAGCCAAAAGATTGGCAATGGAATGTACTTCTCAAATTTTACGAAGATTGAAATGTGCTTGTTAGTTATAGTAGTATGGAGTATAACATAAACGCGATTTTCCAAATTTACATAATACTCCCTCCGTCCCATTAATAACTTCACCAATTATTCAAAATGACGTCCCGTTAGAAGCTTCACCTTTTTTTTTTTGGCAAAGAATCTTTACTATTTTCTCCACTCATTCTCTCTCATATTTCACTATTACACTCACAACACTTTTCAAATTTACTATTTCCTCCACTCATTCTCTCTTCTATTATACTATTACACTCACAACATTTTTTCCGCTCTTAATTTGCGTGCCCGGACCAAAATGGTGAATTTATTATTGGGACGGAGGGAGTATAACTTATTAATTTGATCACTTGCGATGTTCAAAAAAAGGTTGATTTCAATATTCATGTGGCAGTGGTCAGTGGCGGATCTACACCAAAATATTTGGTGTTGCATGTTCTTTACTTAAAAAAAAAATTGGCACGAAACTAAAATTCAAAATGTTTACATACATAAATATAATAGGCTTCAATACATTAACATTACATAAAATAAAACAGGTCGAAACGACATCGTTTTGCAAAAAAAATCTTTTTTTTTTATTGCCTAAACAACAACAGGCACTACTGCACATCCGTCCCCGGCAGTGGCACATCAGAGTCATGTCAATATCAAATCAGTAATAAGTTTAACTTTGCTAAAGTGACGCTATATAGATATTAATGTGGTGTTGGCATGTTGATAATTTTGTTAGTTTTTAACGGAAGATTTCAAGTTAGTACCTAACATTGAGTTCAAGTTAACACGTTACATTATTTGTATATACGTACTCCCTCTGTTCCAGCGGAGTGTGAATTTTTTGTCAACCTTGATCAACTTTGACCACTAATTTAAATAAATAATAATGATCCTAATAAAAATCCAAAAAATGTTATTGTTAATATTATTAAGCGTGATACAATAACAAATTTTTAAATTTTTATTAGAATCATTATTATTTATTTAAATTAGTAGTCAAAGTTGGTCAAGGTTGACCAAAAATCCACACCCCGCTGAAACGGATGGAGTATTTGACAAAATGAATTGTATAATAACATCACTAACAAATACTTTCTCCATTCGGTATAAAATTTCTCTTTTGCCATTTTGGCGTAGTATATAAAATTTTACTTTACTAAAATGACAAAGAGTTTTTACTGTTCTCCACATTCATTCTCTCTCTTATTTTATTTTTATACTGACAATACCAATCAACTTACTATTATCTACCTCGTATTCTCTCTCCTATCTCACTTTTAATACTCATAACACTTACTCCCTCCATTTCGCTCGAAAAGGTACAAATTTCCTTTTTGGGCGTCCCATTTGAAAGACACAGTCCAAAAATGGAAAGTTTTTTATTACTTCTTTATTTGTGGGACCCATTTGTCACTCTCACAATAAATATTCACTAACTATTCTCTATCCCACTTTCTCTTTCCTACACCACGTTTCACTCACAACATTTATTCCACTATACTCCCTCCGTCCCATGATAATACGCACATTTTTGCTTGACACAAGAATTAAGATAAAAGGTGAAAAAGGTGATGTGCTATGAGTGTAGATGATTGGTTAGGCAAGAGAATGTGGAGTAAGTGGGTAATTGTTGTGAGTAGAGACAAGTGAGTCCCATTTCTATTTTGGGATATTGCAGATCATTGTGGGACGATCAAAAAATGTCTTTTTGCGTATTATCATGGGGCGGAAGGAGTACACTTTTTCTCTTTCCTACATCACTTTTCTTAATTTTCATGTAAGAACACAAAAATGCCCTTTCGAACTGGAAGTAAGGAGTATATCACTTATACATTTTATTAATTTTCGTAAAAAAATCATTTGCGAAATCTTTTATCCGACTGAGGGAGTACGTTAATTACATTATTAGTGATTATTCCTACTTACTCTATAATAGTTCCACAAACTGCGGGAGAAATTCCCTTTTAACAATAGTAATCAAGCTCAAAATAAAAATAGAGGTTGGAGGTTGGTTCATCCAATTGTGTCATAAACCATGCTTCCAAATACTCAATTATTCTTATTCTTTTTATTTAAAAGCATCACCAAATCTTTGGTTATCTATTTTTATTAATTTTCTTAAGTTGGATGCTTCTACCATAGATATAAGAAATTATATTTGATTCCTTTCATGTACTCTCTTAATTAGTTGTCAAGATATTGCAGATTACAACAACATTATCTCATTATCGCAAATGCTTTCACCTACGGTTGAATAAGGGGTCGATGTACGTAGTCTCACCCCTTTATTAAAACACAGAAAAGCTATTTTTGGATGCTTCGTAATGAAAATTGCATTGAAAATTGCATAAACTGACTGTTGCTTCATAACAAAAAAACGCTTACAGTTTAGTGAATCATTTTGCTTTATTATATCATATTCTCAAGCTAAAGAATAGTGATTCTTTACATACATCGAAAATAATGAAAATATCAAGATATTGCAGATTAATTAACTTAAATATGTTTGGTTACTTATCTTCTTATTATTATTTTAATCTAATCTCAATTACCCTTCTATGTCTTAATTAAATAAATGTTCTTGCATCATCATCCATCTTAACCAGTCGAGGTCGATAAATTATCAAAGTAGTTAATTAAGAATTAAATATTGAAATATTCTTGATTTAAAAAAGAGAGAGAGAGAGAGAGAACATGGTGAAGAAGAATTGATGACCTGGTCATCGATATTTCAAATGTTTCTTGTCCCGGAAAATAAACTAGAAATAAAATTGAGTAAATTTAAATTTGCTACATCGTGTAGTGATTTTAATCAGAAAAATTATAAACTCGCTATACCGTGTAGCTAGTTTCAAAAAGTTGGTCATTTTGATAAATAGTTTTAAATGTAAGTTATTTTGGAATTTAAATTTTTAAAATGAATTATTTGAAAAAAAAATTCATAATTTTGTCGTGCATCACAGGAGAGGAGAGTACCGCTAGTAAACATACGAATCTGAGCTTAACGTTTGGGCGCCGAATAATTGCATTTTCTTGTGACACGAGAAGAATCTCCCTAGCATTTCGCTATGTTCACATTGGAAGATCAATCATGCCCGTTAATAAATGTAACATACTCCAAAATTATTATTTTATTTTTACTAGGTCTCTTTATCATACTCATATATTTTACTACCTCCGTCCCAGATCAAGGATCCTCGGGAGAAATTTCACGCTTCTTAAGAAAAATTTTATAAAATGAATAAAAGTTAAATGTGGGATAGGAAATAGTAGTTAATGATTGGTTTTTTTTGTAAATATGTTAACTTTATAAGGATATAATGAATAGTTTTTTTGTAATATGGGATAGAGAATAATAGTTAATGATTGATTTTTAATAGGAGAGAGAATGAGTGTGAGGAATAGTAAGTTAATGATTGATTTTTTTGTAAATATGTTAACTTTATAAGGGTACTAGTAAAAGCCCGTGTCCGAGAACACGTTTTTTTTTTTAATTTTTAATTAAGCCCGTGTCCGAGGACACGTTTTTTTTTTTTAAAGGGCAAAATGGGAAAGGGACAACTTAGTGATGGCAAAATGGAAAATTCGACACTTGATACTGTTCATTGTACTATAAAGACTCCCGTTCCCATTTATACTATAGATAATGAATGATTTTTTTTGTAAATATATTAAATTATAAGAGTATAAATATATTTAAAAACTTGCCATTTATGAAAAGGGACTCTTGATCTGAGACGGATCAAAAGGAAAAATAAGACTCTTGGTTCTTGATTGATTTGGGACGGAGGATAATATATTAAGTTGTCATATCACTTGCAAATCATACTCTATTTTGAAATGATTTTTTTTTTAAAGCACGAAGATAAATTTAGTAATGAATTTAGATTAATTTACTTATCATAATAAAAATTTTAAATTTATTGTTGATGTATCATTATAAATATATCAATAACAAATTTTAAATGTCCATTAAAATAAGTAAGTTAACCTAAAATTATTGTTCAAAATAACTTTCTGATAGAAAAAAGGAGGATCATTTCGGGGCACGGAAGGAGTATCTCACTATCAAACTCATTATATATTTTTTACTCACAATCTCTATATATATAAAACAAGGATAGTGCAAGTTCCCGCCTAGAAATGTCGCATTCAAGGGTAAAATTGTTAAAGTGTTGATGAAATTTGCACTTACAAAGATGACCTTGAGTTGTGTCCATGTTAAACTCCAATGAGGGGTATATTGGTCATTAGACTTGAGTTGCTTGATGATGTAGTATGCATGTGAGACATTTGTTCTCTTTTGGACAAAAAAGATTGACACGTGTATATTTTGATCATTTAGAACTTAAAAGAAATGAAAGAATTTTTTTTAAAAAAAATTCTTAATGAAAATTTAAAATCTCATTTTGGTATTATAGGCGGATTTTTAGGCTTCAAAATTATAAGCTTCTTCAATTGTTTTTTCCATTGAAAATAGATAATTTTTTTTGAACGAATTTTTGGCTTTTATCTACTTTATTTAGGAAATAATTTTCTATGTTGTTTTTTTTTTCTAATGTTTTTTAAAGTATTTATATTTATTTTTGAAAAGATGACATATAGTAAGTTATATAAAATGATCTAATACAATATTTTATCTTTCTTTTTGTAAGTTTATTTAATTTTTGTTATATCAAAATTAGATAAGATAGTCATATAAAATTAAAATTATTTTAAAGGTACAATCATTTTTTTTTAGAATAGTTAGTAAAATAATTGTTATATTATTTTGGAATAATAGTTGGTAATTTGACTTTTTGAGAAATTTAACTAGAGAAATAAGTCATTTTTTGGGAGAAAGAATTTTGAGAAACTTAAATATGTCATCGTTTCTTGAAAGATATAATTATTATTTATTCTACCTTTTTTCTCAGAATTAATTTCTAATTTTTTTAATAGAAAGTAAATTTGATTTTTTTTTTTACATTTATTTTGCATTCATTTTAGAACTGGAATTTTTTCATAATAAATAAGAGGAGAAAGAGGAAGAAGTGTGGCGTATTTAGGAGATGGAAGTTTACATTTGAAAATTGAAGGTTGTCTTGAAAATAGTAACATATTGTAATTTTATATAAAGAAATGGAAAATCAAATTTACTTTCTATTGAAAATTGAATGTTGTCTTGAAAAAATGCTTTTTCTCAGTCCATTATTTGTTTTCCTTTTTCTCATATCATCCTACCTACGTCTACTTCATACATCAAACAGGCACTTTGCAGTCATTATACAAAATAGCCATAGTGAATTGTGAGACTAACAACTGTCCATTCTTTTGCCACACGTTAATCGATACTACACAAGTGTCCACAAATATCTGCAACAAATAGACAAGTGAAAGAAACTTATAATTTCACAATTGAAATTTGAAGCCCACATAAGGAACTATCCACCTACACACTATCATATTTGTAGAGAAAAACAGAGCAAATAAAAGAAAGGGTGAGAGAGATAGAGAGAGAAATCTCGAGAGGTAGAGAGAGAAAGATTCGAACTTTAGTGAAGAAGAAGTCCGTGATGACGCTGTTGTGGTTGGTTGTTTGGGGCGGGGGTGATTAAGAAGACGATGGAGCTTGTGTTCTTCAAATGTGGGAGCGGCGGCGTAGAGAGAAGAGACGTCAACCTCCCTCAGATATGTTAATTTCGGCGGCCCAAATCCCAGCGATTATAAATAGTACCTGATCCGGACTTCCCTCAACCAGTAGAAGCCATCGCAGTCGACATAAACTCACAACTCCGGCGTCACGGGGGACCATCCATCAAAGCGAACCATTACCGCTATCGGCTGAGGTATTCAAAAAAATGGCATGAAAGTGGAGATCATCGAAGCTAAAAATTGTGACATGGTTGTGGAGGACAAAAGGGTCGCCGGGTTAGAGAGGGTCAGAGAGATGGTGTGTTTTTATTTTATTTCTATAGAGAGAATGATATTTGTTATTAGAGAGAGAGGCTGGGGTTATTAATGAAGGAGTGGAGGGTTTGGGGACATGTTTGACATTTACACAATACAATTGTTATTATTTTTCGCTGCTCAAATTTAAATACTGATGTTGAATTGAAAAAAAATAGAAGAATTATGCTTAGTAAAGAGTTAACGTGAATAAAGCTAATAAGTAAAAGGTTCTTATTATATTTACTTTAACTAGATTTTGTTTTTAGGTTTTGTGGACGGGGGAAATTATTACCACATAAATATAAATTTTTAATGGAAACATAAAAGAAAAAGATGGAAGGTTGTTATGTGAGTTTCAAATATCCCAATGCTATGGCGAGTAATATAAATGGTTGTAACATTGAATTTTTATTTATTTACTAACTATTAAATAGTTGATGGAGTATGTAGTGTAAAATATATTTAAGATTTATGAATTAGCATGCTATTTAATTGCCTTAGAAATTATATTTACTACTCGGATCTAAGCTAAAAAAAGGAAAAATATTTTAAAAGTTTATGTAATAAAATTATGGATTTTAGAGATTATATGTATTTTTGTACTTAGTATAGTACGTAGCTGTTTACGTTTAAAATGTGAGGCTCCCCCTCACTTTTTTTTTTTAAGAACCAGGGAAGCACCTTCGAAAATTTATTGATGAATAAAAAAGAGTTACATCAGCGAGCGGGAATAAAAGTTTGCCCAACTCTAAAGCCAAAAAAAATCTAACTATCAACTTTACTTGCTTATCAATGCAAGCTAAGTAAAACCAATAACCCAACCAATTCCAAAACCGCCTGATCCACCAAACCTCAGCAGAGTGGAAACCGCCCCAGAGCCAAAACTACACCAGGGCCAAAATTGCACCGGGGCCAAAACCTCACCAGAGCCAAAACCGCACCAAATCCAAACCTCACCTGACCCAATCCTCATCAAACCCAAACCTCTGAACAAGCAAACCTCCTGAGACAAACCGCACCCAGAACCGCATTCGTGCCTAACTGCCTGATTCAAACCGCCTAAGCCAAACCGCATTTAGAGAGACAAATCGCACTTGAAAAATGCACAGCCCAAACCGCCTTGCTTCAGCCCAATCCGTCCAGCCAAAACGCTACGGGAATGGACGCTCCTAAGCCAAGGTAGCGGATGCTCCAGAAAACCAGAAACATTCCAGGCAAATGGGAGCGAATGCTCCCCCCCCATTTGGAGCAGATGCTCCCCAAATGCAGAAACTCCAAATTGAAAAATATCCTTTCGCATGGCCGAGTTCCATAGCATGCACGGCGTGCTAGCCCATGCAGATTTAAAAGCATGGCCATGCATTGTAGCAAAATTCCTTAAAATGTACCACCAAAGTCCATAAAAATGCCCTATGTCAACGACGATCCACATAAATGCCTAAATCATCAAACCATAAGGCATTTATCACCTCCCCAGGCAACTCAATAGCCGTATTATACCTCATATGTTGACGATGATCATGAGCAATTGCTGCGAGCCTGTCCGCCACACCATTTGCCTCCCTCCCCCTCACCTAGATCCTTTGTTTAAGGAAAATGTGTTTCATTTACTTTACTAAAATATCAAGGAAAAAACTTAGTATAAACATTGAGAAAATATTACTTATATCATGCTGTATGCAAGGAAGTATTACAAATTTTGTAATTATTTATTTCTACTTTTTGGATAGTACTATATAATATGTGTTACATTTAACTATTGTTTTTCTATTTTTATTAATTCATCGTACGCATAGAGGGATTGTATCGTTCTGAGATTTTAAAAAAACACGAGGTTGCAGTATCTAGATTCAAGTGAGGATCCGATAACGGTAGAGAAATTTGCTAATTGGATTGCAAATATTGGGGATGAGAAGATTAATGAACCTAATGATGGGGTTGCGAACGTTTATATACCAAATGATTTTTTAGTGAAAGAATTTAGTGACCGATTAAAAGATATGGTTGGAAACATTTATGGTGATTGCTTGAGTAGCCGTACTGATTTGTCCTACTTTGAGGAGAGAACAATTTAGTCTCACTTCGGATGTTATTAACTCCGTTAATAATATATGATATCCATAAATGACTTTTTTGGGGAAAACTTATTTATGTGCAAATATAATGTTGGATTTTTTTTCTTAAGGATGCAAATGGGTTAAGGAATATAATAGAAATAAACAAGAATATGTATTCCTAAATTATCTTTTATTTTTTTCTGGAAGCAGAATTATCTTAATGACCAGGATCTTCAAATTAAAAGTAGGTAAGGTTATAAATTATGTGGAATTGTGATCTCATTAGAATTACATTTAAATATTTCTTATATTGATCTTATCTTGAAGAGACATTATTTTGTCCAGAGATTTGGTGCGACCGCCCCTTCAAGGGTGTGCGATCGCCCCTAGGCGGTTTGGGCCTGTTTGACATGGATGGTCTGGGATTGTCATATTGGGGCGGTTTGGATCAGATGCGATTTCGGCTGGTGCGGTTTGGCTCGGGTGCGGTTTGCCTCTGGTGCGGTTTTGGCCCCGGTGCGGTTTTGACTCTGGTGCGGTTTTGGCATTGATGTGGTTTTGGCCCTGGTTCGATTTCTGGTGCAGTTTGGTGGATCAAGCGGTTTTGGATCGGTTTGGATTTCTATATATTTTTACTTTGATTTTAATTAGCTTGCTCTGATAAGCAAGTAAGGTTGATAGTTAGGTGTTTTTTGGCTTTATAGTTGAGCAAACTTTTATTCCCACTCATTGATGTAATTCTTATTTATATCTCTAATTCCTTTTGTATTTGTTTCGATTTCGATAAGTTATTCGTTACTAACTGTCGGTGCATCGCACGGGTGTTACACTAGTTTTTTTAAATATATGTAATTTCTCTATCCCAATGTTCTTTGTACTACTAAAAATAATTTTAAATATATACTCCCTCCGTCCCATGATAATATATAAACTTTTCTTTTTGGGCGTCTCACAATAATATATACTTTTCTAAAATGGAAAAGAATCTTTACTATTCCCTCCACTCATTCTCTCTCCTACATTATTTTAATACTCACATCACCATTATAATTTACTATTCTCTCCACTCATTATCTCTCCTATTTTATTTTCATACTCACAACACTTTCAATATAATATTTCCTCCTTAATTTTCGTGCAAAACCCAAAAGTCTATAAAAATGTGGGACGGAGGGAGTATATACTCCCTCGATTTCAATGTTTTTGCTACTAAAACTGAAACAAAGAAAATAAGTATTTTGAGTATGAGAAGTAAAAGAGAGAAAGTGGGGTACAAATATTTTTGTTTCAAGTGTGGCGGTTGAGTATCATTGATATTTTGGATTAGTGTCAAGAATATTAGAATGCCCGAAAAATAACTAGCAAGAACGATAGAACGAAAGAAATATATACTCACAATCTGATTCGAGTCACATCTTTTTTCATCATGCAGGGTCATGAACCATTGGAGAGCATGGTCCTTCAGAGTCAAGTGGAACGTATCAATCATGTGTTCCAGAGTTGCGCCACGGGCACGCATAACCAGGGTGAAACTATTCAAGTGTGTCCTGGGACAGCTTCAGACGTTGTACTTCTCAATGTCTGGCATTTTGAACTTGGAAGATAGGACTGAGACACGCTATGCATCGAGAGTGACATTAGTGGTGTCAACTTTGTCCAGCTTACCCAAGCGTTAATTGATGTCACCAATCGCCTGTAATGAGGTTTTCGCAGGGATCCCCAACAGGGAGATGTGGAGTCTCAACTCTGGCAGTAGTCGAAATAACACTAACAAGTAATTTCTTGATGTTGTTCCCGTACTAGGGAAGTTGAGCAAAAAGTTGACCTTGAGCGTTGAGAGCCCCAATTATCTGCCGATAAGTAGTGGTTGGTAGGGGATGACATGGTAGGTAACATGGCATGAGGGAGATCATTTAGCCTCAAGCGGGCAAGATTATCACAAATGCCTTATAACTCAGCAAAGTTAGGCAGATGCATTGTGGTTTGAGGATCAGGTGCTTCCTTACTGGCCCCTTGGTCGTACTCGTCACCGACCATATCTAGAGCTTCCATTCAACAGTGTTGCACCAGATTAATTTCCCACTCTGATTCATCTCTCTCTTGTGGAATCCAACACAATAATGCCACAACCGCTGGTCGCATGGGGAGGTGGAGTGAAACTTCGATGGGCCAGATTCACGTAGCTGCAGGAAGACGATGTCTATGCGATTTACGGTCTGAGTCGGCCGATGTGCGGAGATGTCAGATCTATGGGTTGTCAGGAAAAGGAGGGGAGGCATCGACAGATCGGTGGAGGCATTGCTTGTGGGGCTGGGAGTCGGAAATGAAAGGGAATGGAATATATAGAGAGAGATCAGACTGAGTTGAGGAAAACGATAGTGGGACCGTTCGCCGAAGCCGAAGAAGAAAAAGGGGGAAGGGTTAGGGGACCGGCTGAATTGAGAAATAGAAATATTAGAGAGAGAAAGAGTGTTGTGTGTCTGTGTGTTTTTTTAGATAGAGAGAGGGAAGAAATCAAAAATCAGGAGAGAGACATGGGTATGACTTTATGAGGGGTGTCTGGGGGATTATGATTTGGAAAAACCTTTTTTTGGAATAAAGGAAAGGGCATTTCCTTAAACGGGATTACATCTGGAAGGGGGGCCCCTTAGGGAATTAATCCTCAGATCAAACCCTACCGAATACAAATCGCTTCTCTTTTCTATCGGTTTTCAGCGGCGCCTGTTTCTCTTTGGTCTGGTCAGGAAGAAGATCTCTCCCCGTCTCCTCCACGGTTGACCTTCTTCTCCCCGTCACTCCTACTTTACTTCATCTCTTCATCGGCTAGTCGGAACCCTAACTCTTGCCGTGTTTTCTTCTCTCCTGCCTAACTTTTTCCGACGATTGAAAGGTAAGTATGCTACTGTATATATATATATATATATACACACACACACATGTCGTTCTAGTCAGGTACAGTTGTGGAATCAGTGACCTAGCAGACACTATAGTGATAATTTTGTTTGTTTATCGTAGTGTGCTATATAGGTTTTTTCCTGATAGCCATTGTTGAGTTGAATCTCAGTACATGTAGCTGATCTTGAATGTGAAAACATCATTTGTTCTGTTTTTGATGTATTTGAAATGTAGATTCTCATTTAATTATCTATATTTTTCTAGTTGGGAATGTTCCTATACATTGAAGATACAAATGGATGTAGTATTGGTGCCTTAATTGTTATATGTTCATGAGCATTGTTTATATTGATGTTAAGTCATCACTATTTGTATAATCACTTTTCTGATGATTATTTAAACTGGGAACCGGAAAACTTGGACATAAAGGAGAGTTATAATCTATGGATAGGAAATTGCTCTAGAACTATAAGTAAACAGAAAATTAAAGAAGAAAGGAGCTAGGCAAGCTGGACTTATCCACAATAACGTGTCATGGTTTGCTAAAGCTCCACCTTCTAATGATACTTTCTACTTCATATATATGTGTCTGCATGTGCGTGCACTCGTGTATATGCTTTCATAATAACTTAGCGATGTTTACTTTTGGTCTGTACCATTGATATTTGGTCACCACATTGGTGCCCGACTAATCTGGTTGGAGCCGGGTAGAACCACAAGGGCATCAAAGCTTTCCATTCCAAGTTTTAACGTTGCTGCATTCATAGGGCTCAAACCCCAAATCTCTTGTTAAGCTAGAACACCCCCTTACACGACGATCTAGGTGTTTGTCGGTAATTGGTAATGTTTACAAATAACGCTTTACCGGGTGATCTATGCGCTTGCGCTTGGTAATAATTAGTAATGTTTACGAATAACCGTTACCTGGTAATGTCTGGTGATGTAGGCGCTTGGTGGTAATTAGTAATTTTTACCAATAACCCTTCTATCCTCCAGAACTTCACACAGTGCAGAAGCATTATCTCTTTTTGCTTTAAAGAAATTTCCACTTTACCTTTATAACTAATCATTTTACCTGTATCTCTTTGCATACTTTTTGATGAAGTGTATCCTGATACTGCATGTTTCTCAGGCTGTCATTCTTCAGATTTATCTAAATCAAGATGGGAAGTGGTCCGGCACCTTATTCAGATATCGGCAAACGAGTAAAAGGTAGTTCGTTCGTTTGTTTCTTTGCTTTTCTTTTCACAGCTTGTCTGTATCTCTTGCATGGAAACTCTGTCTCTCCTATACTATATCATTAATACTCCCTCCGTCCCACAATAAGTGACACACTTTGCCATTTTGGGCGTCCCACTTATAAGTCACACTTCCTAAAATGGCAAAGAATCTTTACTATTCCCTCCACTCATTCTCTCTCCTACATTATTTTAATACTCACAACACCATTATAATTTACTATTCTCTCCACTCATTCTCTCTCCTACTCAACTATCTACACTCACAACACATCAACCTTTTCACTTTTTCCTTAATTTTCGTGCGAAACAGTAACTGTGTCACTTGTTGTGGGACGGAGGGAGTATGTATTTAGAGAATTCTCACAGGAAAATGGTAGGGAGGAGTCATGGGATGGAATGCCCGGTCTTAATACACCTTTGCTGAGAGGTAGCCAATTTACGATTGAAATTTAAGATGTGTGAGGAGTACAAAAGGGTTAAAATATGTATTTATAGTGGTATAAAAACGATGTAGTATTATTATTTCGGCTAGATTCAGCTTGTAAATTGGTAATATCCTAGTAAGCCAAACTAAAATGTGAAACTTTGTTTTTCTTGAAATGGGAAATTGCACCTAAAGGGATGGGTAGACGTGCTTTTTCCTTGAAATGGGAAATTTGCTCACCCTAACCGCACCTTTGCAAAGAAGACGTGTTCACTGGTTTTAATATATGATGCAAGGTTTTTTTTTTTTGTATATAAAAAACTTATAATGGACAAGGTTACAACTGCTGCCATTAATACTATCACTTGTGCACATTTACTAACAGAGATTTTCATCGTGATGCTGACAATTTGGTTTGTATGATAATATATCTTTATATGGAGGATTTGTTCCGCTGTTGGTGCACAGGTGTAAAATTTAGTTACCCAAAATGCTGACAGTTCTTCATTAGTATTTTATTACCACGTTCCCGTCCACAAAACAAATCTCACTCCTACTCTCCGCCTACTGTTTATGTTTCCACCACCACTACACCTGCGGCTCCACCCACCATGCTACTAATGACTCATGCTTTTCACTGTCCACAATGGCACCAAGGAAGTACAACACTGAATGATGCGTCTGCTAGGTCAATCCATTAGAACTTTATAATTTTTTTCTTCTATATTTTTAATGGTCGCTTTCACATCTGCTAAAAAGCTAGTATGTGCCTAGAGAACTGTTGGACATTTAAGAGATATAGCCACCCATCAATTTCAAGAGAATGAGACGCGGATGGACCATGATACGTTAAACATTTCATCTTTTTTTTAAATATACATTACCAATTGCATTAAATCATTAAAGAACCTTGAAAATTTAAAATTAAGTTCAATTATCGTAAATCAATTCAGCTGTAAAACCTAGGAAATCATTGTCCTCTTTAGATGAGAGAAGATGTTTTCAAATATAACTAAGAATGTAACTTTTGTCCATTTTCCCAATTTGCCTGATGTGACCTCATCTTAATACCCTCTCTTAGTACATTCTGGACTCCATGTGGGTGTGTCCTGGTCCCACTCGCTCGCTCCGGAAACAAGCCTCAACACTTGCCAGCATGCATTTCAGCAAAACATGTGTGTTAAATGGTATAGTCATTAAAGAAAAAATAAGATAGTTTATTACACCTAAACCCTGTGACCTTTACCGTTCATGTTGGGGTGAGATCATTTTCAAGTATTCGTGCTTCCTACTGTATCCCTGTTCCTTTTCATAGCTAGGAAGAATTTGATTTATAAAAAATCTAAACTGTAATCATTGAAACAAGAGTACCGTAGTTATTTCACAACCGCCTTTCCTTTATAGCAGTAGAATATTCTCATTAAGGAGATTATTTTCTGTCCTGCTTCACAACAGAGAAAAATTTAAAAATGCAAGAAATGTTAGAGCAATCATCACCTTAGGATCATCATTTGGCGCGTGCCTCTTTGTTAATTTTCATGAAAGTAGGCTAATATGTCTTCTGTACCATTTTTAATTTATCTTTGATCATTATTGAGCATCATTGGTACTAATTGCTAGATCCCACTTATTGAATATCATTCTTATTATATGTCTGCCAAGATGCTTGAGCATTTTCACCGCTAGCAGTGCCTAGGCCTAGACTGTTCTGGACTTCTGGTGATAGTGAAACCTACTACTAGTTGAGTGTTTGGCTGACCGTAGTATGCGCCTAGGCATCATTTTTGTGTGGTGGATCAGTGAGCAGCCTGAACATGCCAAGACTGTCGTCTGCTGCCATCTAGTTGTTTTAACAACCATGATTTAATGTGCTTCCCTTTTATCTTGGTGCAATGTTTATATTGTTAATATCTTTTACATACAAATACAGTTTAATATCTTTTGCATACAAATACAGTTTGTTAAAAAGTTGTTTACTTAATGCAGACCTCTTGACCAAAGATTACAACTATGATCAGAAGTTTGTATTATCGATTCCAGGCTCTACTGGCATGGTATGTTCTTACTATAGTTCATGTCAAAACCACGTTTCCCCTTTCACCATCATTTTTTATTACTTTGTCTAATCCAACACCTGAAGTGGCTGCTGGATATTTTGGTTGATATGGAATAGATCGTGATTTGTTTCGCTAGGATACCTTGCAAACTAATTTTATGGATTTAACTTGATAGGAATTTTCAAAAAAGTATCTGGACTATTGAATGGAACAAATTCTGCATGTTGGTGTTAATCTGTTGTGCTATTTTCTGTGTTCGTAGCTTGTTTCAGAACAAAATAACTAAAAGCAATTCTAGCCTTTTATTTTTCCACGATAGGAAAAGGAAAGAGAAATCTATGTATTAAGTTACCTTCCATTCCTATCATGATACACTCTGGTGATCTGTAGTTATGATGTTTGTTGAACAATGTGTGCAACTTTGGTTAATTTAGCCAGTGAAGTTAGAAGATTTTGGTGGTGCTTGAAGTTGGAGTCATAGTTGTTAAATATCGCGATACGCGATACGTATCGGCGATACGATACGCGATACACATAGTTTCGATACGTATCTAGTAGGTGTATCGATTTCCCCCTGTATCGTACGTATCGCGTATCGTCCGTATCGGCGATACGTGCGATACAGTTAATCGGGTTTAGGGTTGGTCAATTTTAATTTCAGACGTAAAATTGAGGCAGCTCAAAGGTCAATTAGATCGCAAGGCCTGCTTCTTCCACTTCCTTGTCTTCATCGCTCGCCGTCGCCTCTTCTTTTTCTTCAACCGCCGGAGCTTCCTCAGCCACCGACGAACAGGTCCGTTTCCTTCACCTCTTTTCAGTATTATACTATTACGGTATTGCCGTATTTCGATTTTGGATCGAAATGTGTCCCGGTGATATTATGTGTAATTTTTTTTGTGTAATTTTTTTTTCAATAGATCGCAAGGCCTGGATAGCTCTTTCAATTGGATTATTATGTGTAATTTTTTTTTTTAATTTTTTTTATAAGAAAAGATATCCTGGCAGTAGGTTTCAATTGGAGAAGATGTATATGAATGAGTCTTGAATACATTATTTAGAAATTGAAATGTTTATTTTTTAATTGGTGACTTAGTAGTTAGTATTTAGTAAAACAATATAGACTATTTCTTGAAGTTATGACCTTTTGGTACGTTGGTAATGTTAACATAACTACTTCTTTGGTTTTTCAAGTAATTATTTCCATTGTTTACTTTATTTTTGATTTTCTTTAGAGTATTTGAATTTTTTTTGTCATTGTGTTCCGTATCTCCGATACGATACACGATACACGATACGATAATTAGGGTCTCCGATACGCGATACGATACACGATTTGACAGCTAT
This sequence comes from Adenophora triphylla var. japonica, assembly GCA_022495995.1. Classification (NCBI taxonomy): domain Eukaryota; kingdom Viridiplantae; phylum Streptophyta; class Magnoliopsida; order Asterales; family Campanulaceae; genus Adenophora; species Adenophora triphylla. The sequence goes on from JAFEMH010003675.1 coordinate 213,086, forward strand.
GGTTGGAGTATATTTTGTAAGTTGGGTAATTGGGTTCCTCGTATCTGATTTCCTGTCTCATAACCCTAGGCGAAAGCTCCTACATTTCTCACATATCATAAAGAGAAAACAATATTTTGGAAAAAGGCTTAATTTATTATTGATACACAAGAGTGTTTATATACAAGTATAACAAGCCTACCTTTGTTTGCAAGTAAGGAAAGGATATACATGAAATAATAAAAGGATTACTGTGAAAATATTTACACAAATCTAAACATATCAAGATCAAATTCCCGTATCTGCTAATTCTCTCGTATCTGCTGAGGACGACTCGTGAGGTCTGGGATGACTCGTCCCTGATGTTGCTGCCTCTTAATCTGTCGTCCCCCATATAGGAAATACTTGGTTTAAGCCGGGACGACTCGTCCCCATGGGAGGATCTTCTGGATCCTTATCACGATCCCGCAAGATGAACGATCCGCGGAGAAGACCAATCTTGGACATAAGAGTAACAAGTCGAGCACGAGGAAGAGGTTTCGTTAAAGCATCAGCTAGTTGCTCCGATCCCGAAATATGTCAGACCCGAAGTCAGCCCATGCCAGATCTCGTTTCGAACAAAATGAAAGGCAAGTGGCTAAATGTTTCAAATTTCGAGCGAAAACAAATGGTCAAGCAGAGTAGCCAGCACCAAGATTATCACAGTAAATAACCGGTGCAATTTGAAGAATAACACCAAATTCAGAAAGAAGATTTTGAATCCAAATAACCTAAGCAGTGGCATCAGCTATGACACGAAACTCAGCCTCAGTCGAAGAACGAGCTAGTGCCTTTTGCTTTTTGGAGGACCAAGCAACCAAATTTCTGCCAATGTAGATAAGAAAACCCGTAGTGGAAATGTAATCATTCTTATCACCACCCCACCCGCATCACGTAAGGGAGGAAGACAGATTAGGTGAAGAAGTTGTAGAGAGAGTAGGGGTCAAGAATATGGGACGCAGGAAGAAGAGAGAGGAGCAGCGGGTGGGAAGGTTGAGGTGGTTCAAAGTGAAGAACAAGGAGAGAAAAATTACACCATTGAGAGAGGAGTAATAAAGCGGGCGAGCAAAGGAGCCGGAGACAAGAGTAGGGTAAGGAAAGGTATCCTCAACAAACTTAACATGTCGAGAAGTGTAAATGTGGTTGGTAATGGTTTTAGAAACTGATAGTATGCGCTTTGAGTAAGTGAGAGTATCCTACAAAAACACACGGGACGCGGTGCGGGAGCAAGCTTGTGAGGAGTATAGGGGCGGAGCCATGGATAGCATAGGCAGCCAAAAGAACGAAGTTTGGTGTAATTGGGATGTTTTTGAAATAGGCGAAAGTAGGGTGAGTCGTTATGGAGAGTGGGTGTGGGAAGACGGTTGATCAAATAAGTGGCAGTGATAAAGGCATAAGGCCAAAATTTTAATGGAAGTTTGGCATGGGTGAGAAGAGTCAATCCCGTTTCAACGATGTGGCGATGGCGACGCTCGGCATATCCATTGTGTTCGGGTGTGTGAGGTGGAGAAGTGAGATGAGAAATACCATTTTGAGTAATAGAGGGTGTGAGTTTGAGGTATTCACCTCCCTTAATTGAAGAATGGGTCTGTTGAAGAATTTTTCAACAAGAGCCTTAAATCTGTTAAAGGTGGCGAATGTATCGGATTTATTTTTGAGAGAATATAGTCAAATATACTTGGTAAAGTGATCGACAAATATTACATAGTATTTGAAATTGTCTTGAGTGAACGGGGGACGTCCATACATCCGAAAAAACAAGTTCAAGAGGAGCAGCGGAAGCAAGAGAAGAAATATCAAATGGCAATTTATGACTTTTATTGATGTCACACGAATTACAATTGGAGAAAGAACTAGACTGAATAGAAAGTGAAAATTGCTTATTCAAAAAGGAAATGATAGGAGCGGGATGTCCCAAACGATGATGCCAGGAATGAGTTATTGCGGTTGTGCCAAGAAGAGCTTGTGGTGACGAAGAGTGCCAAAGATAGACCCCTTGATCATTTGTTTCGTGGAGGAGGATTTTGTGTGTCGAGAGATCCTTAACAAAAAAGGAGGAATGTGAGAATTCAACGAAAGCATTGTTATCTTTACAGAATTGAGAGACAGATAAAATATTGCGCAAAATAAGAGGAACATAAAGAACATTGTTGAAATGAAGAGTTTTGTGAGAGTAAGAGAGAGAGAAAGAACCTATTTCAGAAATAGGGAGAGAAGAGCCCATCGCCAATAAGCACATCGTCACAGCCATTATACGGGTGATGAAGGGAGAGATTGGTGAGGTGGTGTGTGGCACCACTATCAAGGAGCCGAGAGGTGGGATGGGAGTGGTTGGCAGTGGTAATAGTGTGGGCTTGAGGTTGTGAGTGGGTGGGATTAGGACGAGGCTGCCTAGGAGAATTGGTGGACGGAAAAACTAGAGAAGGATAATCACGTTTTAAGCGATTACATTGAGAAATAACACGCCCAACATATTTGCAGTATTGGCACTTACCCTTAAATGGATTCGAGGGAGGGTCGGTTGGAGTTGGAAGGAGAGGCGGAACAGAGAAAGGCTGTGGTGAAAAGGTGGGCTTTGGACGACTGTTGTGACGACTGAAGTTGGGACGGAAGGTGGCAGCATGGCCAGTAGCAGGTAAGGGAGTTTGGGAGGTTTGTTGCTTCAAGGTGAGCTCATGGTGTATAAGTTTCTCGTGGAGAGATTCGAATGAGATGGGAAGATCACGGGCACGAACGGAATCCATAACAGGTTTATAGGTTTCATAGTCTAGGTCTTTAAGGATTTTGGCAATTATGTCTTCGGGATCCATAGGTTTTCCGAGAATGGCTAGTTTGTCGGTGCAAGTTTTAATGGAGTGCATGTATTCGGCAATGATTTGGGTAGTCTTGGTTAGGGAGTCAAGGTTATTCTTAACTTGAAGAATATGACCCCTAGAAGGATTAACATAGGTAGATTCGAGTTGGGCTTCCTAAGGAAGATAAGTTAAGGGTGTGAGAGTGATACAGTTGAAAAGATTGACAAGGATTAGAGGAGAGGTTGGTTCTGCCGGATTAGGAATGATGGAGGATTGCATAGCCATGGAGGAGAAGAGGAGGGGGGGGGGCGGCGCTAGGGTTGGGGTATATAGGCGGCCAAAAAGAAACAGAGTGGAGGTGGATTGAGATTCGCTCTGATACCATAGAGAAAACAATATTTTGGAAAAAAGGCTTAATTTATTATTGATACACAGGAGTGTTTATATACAAGTATAACAAGCCTACCTTTGTGTGTAAGTAAGGAAAGGATATACATGAAATAATAATAGGATTACAGGGAAAATATTTACACAAATCTAAACATATCAAGATCAAATTCCCATATCTGCTGATTCTCCGAGGACGACTCGTCCCTGATGTTGCTGCCTCTGAATCTGTCGTCCCCCATATGGGGAATACTTGGTTAAAGCTGGGACGACTCGTCCCCATGCGAGGATCCTCTGGATCCTTATCATATCATGCGTTTCCTCCACCACTACACCTTCATAGCATGGGTGTAATATTCAAGGGGTTTAATGGGTGGTGACTGAATAGAAAAACAATAAAATGAAGAATCAAGTATTGGTTATTATATTTTAGCGTAAATGTTTACTTTTTTTCCTCATTATAATATGATCATACGTCTTTTCAAGTATTTATCTGAAGTTAGAAACAATTTAATGGAAAAATATCTGCTTTTTTTTCCTTGATAAAGATAAAAAAATGTCATATTTGTCTGCAATCATGGTTCACTACTAGATTCTGTGATTGACTGTTTATACTTGTTGGATAAATCTGACCTGGGTGTTATATTTTGCATCTCATTTTCCTGGCAGGGACTTACAGCTACTGGTGTCAAGAAAGATCAGTTTTTTAATGGTGATATAAGTACACAATACAAAAGTAGAAATACAACAGTGGATGTGAAAGTTGACACATACTCTAATGTAAGAAGATGATCTTGTTTTTAGAATCAAGTTATTTGGCTTCCTCGTGTACTTTGCTGTTGCCTGGAATCATGTTTCTTTTTAAAAAATGTTTTAAACAGTTTGTTATTTACTGTTTTGCTTGTACTTGTTTCATTTATTTTTGCAGGTTTGCACAAAGGTAACCATTAACGAAGCAATGCCAAGAACTAAAGTAGCATTGAGCTTTGATATTCCCGATCACAAGTCTGGCAAGGTAAGCGACTTGTTTTTACTGAAGAAACTTATGACATGTCATGCTCTATGTAGAAAAAAGGGGATGCATATCAGCCCCTCTGTTCTATCTCATGTCGAGTTACACGATGCGGTCTGACTGAATCTTATGATGCTAAACTGTTCTTCACCCCACTTGTTAAGCAAGTAAAATAATCTATTTAATGTTTTATCAACCAGGCTATCTTAAGTTGATTGAAACAATCCTTCTGGTTCATCACTATACACTGTATTGGCGAATTGAACCCCATTCATTTCTTTCTCACCCATCAATATTTGAAGAATGTATCTTCCTATTATTCAATTTCATTAATGTCTAGAAGTTGATGATGTCCTTGTATACATGTTCGAGCCATTTGTTTTTATGCATATTTATACCCTTTTTCCTGCTTGTGGATTTTGAGGATTGCTGTGTCTTGACACTTGCTACTGCCCTGGGTTGTAGTTATTCTTATATTTGGTGTTGGGGGGTGGGTAGGAATGTGAGGGGGAGAGGCAATTGAGATATTCCCTCTTCCCATAATGATGTCCCCATTTGCCATTTTTGTTTGTCCCAAAAAGATAGTCTCATTTCCATAATTGTTAGGTTAAAATCATTGAACTTCCAAAATTGCCTACCAAGGAAGAAGAGGGAGATGAGAGTGGGGTGGGTAGGAATGTGAGGGGGAGAGGCAATTGAGATATTCCCTCTTCCCATAATGATGTCCCCATTTGCCATTTTTGTTTGTCCCAAAAAGATAGTCTCATTTCCATAATTGTTAGGTTAAAATCATTGAACTTCCAAAATTGCCTACCAAGGAAGAAGAGGGAGATGAGAGTGATCCAAGGAAGAAAGGAGTCATGGAGTAATTATTGGACCTCATTAAGGTTAGTGTTGGAAATGAAAATAGGTTGTTAAAATGTTTGAATAGTCAAATGGGACTCTCATTATGGGACGGATGGAGTGCTATGTTTTTTATTGCTATTTGATGACTGCGTTTTTTTTTTTTTGATAGGTTATTTGATGACTGCTCTTTGGACCGATTCCAATTGAAAAATAAAATTATTAACATGATTTGCTATTTTCTTTTTTCTTTTTTCTTTTTTCTTCAGCTGGATGTACAGTACCTTCATCCTCGTGCAACATTCGATTCCAGCATAGGATTGTATCCTGCTCCTCTTTTAAATCTGTCTGCCACAATTGGCAGCAAGGATCTTGCTCTTGGTGGTGAAGTTGGGTTTGATACCACCACCTCTTCTTTCACCAAGTATAATGCGGGCTTGAGCTTTAACACCGCAGATGTTTCCGCTGCACTTATACTGTACGTGTCACAGTCTACTTATAATTGTTTTTTTTTTTCTCTCTCTCTCTCTCTCTCTCTCTCTCAATATAACACATTTTAAAGAAATATTTTCCAAAACAACAGGAAAAGTATAGCCCATGTAATTAATCCCATCTCTAACACACTGAAACTTGATTGTATGTATGCAGGACGGACAAAGGAGAGGCATTGAAGGCATCATATGTTCACTCACTGAATCCCATGACTGGAACTGAAGTTGCTGTGGAGATGACACACAGATTTTCAACATTTGAAAACGGTTTCACCATTGGAAGTGCTCATGTAATTAATCCCATGACGAAACTGAAAACCCGATTCTCAAACAACGGGAAAGTTGGATTGTTGTGCCAAAGAGAATGGAGGCCCAAGTCTTTTGTCACCGTGTCAGGAGAATACGATTCCAAGAACACCAATGCACCACCAAAGCTGGGTATTGCCCTAGCTATCAAGCCCTGAGCTGAGCCTGAGGGATTTCTTGGACCAATGTTTACTTTCACAGCTGCATTTACAATTTTTTGAACCGCCAAGTCGGTTTTACTTGCTAATTCCTTTTGAAAAAGCCAAGATTTAGAGCTCTAATCTCGACACTAATTGGGGTTTCGACCCCCCTATTTTGATCATCCTTATATTCATGTAATGGAGGTGGTAAACTCAGACAGGGAACATAGAAGAAAGTCTTAATATGTTTAGATTGCATACAAATATGGGGCAGAAATGTTTGGTTCCATGAATAATTTTCTCATCTCAATAATCTCTATGATCTTTCGATATCTCAAATGTTTCTCCCAAGCAGATTATGTTAGCATGTCGAAGAAAACGATGAAGATGAGTTGGTTAGATTTCAATTCTTTCCACTTTACTAGTTTCTCGACCGTTACTGACGCTTTTGCTATGCAATTGCTTCCTCTGGATATGAGAGTTCACATGCGGAGTCTTTTTCTTTCTTTTCATTTGCTTTGGTTCATTCTTTATGAGAGTTCACATGCGGAGTCTTTTTCTTTCTTTTCATTTGCTTTGGTTCATTCTTTGACTACTCCGCTCCCACAAAGATAGAGAGACTACTAAGCTTGATCAGAGATCGCAGGGCTCGTGATAGGCAGACCTTGTAACATGATGGACATATGGCCAGAGGCCTGAAAGGGCACCCAGCATGGCCAGAGGCCTGAAAGGGCACCCAGCACGCCTATAAATGGACATATAAGAGTAGGAATGATAAAATTTTTGAACCTGTTCGGAACACCCATTTCTAATGGAAAGGGTTTAGAAAGCCTTCTTTAAACCAGTTGGATTTCTGTGTTTTTGGTATACAGTTGCCCATAACAGCCGACCGCTCTACCACTGACGTTTTTTTAGAATTTTAAGCTGGATTTGGGATTTTCTCGAACCCGGCCCACTTAATATATACGTTTATTTTAATAGTTTTCTTAATATTAAAAATATTATATAGCAAAAGGAGCACGGGGCCGGGTTTTGGCTTATCCGGGGGCGGGTTCGGGTTTTGGAGTTTTTGTGTAGGAGCGGGTTTGGAAATGTCAAACCCATCCGTCCCTGCATTTGAGTAGTTAAATTTTAAACAAGTTTTGGGCCAAGTGGGCCAAACCAGTGATTTGGTCCAAGTGAGACAAGCCCAAAGTCTGAGTAGGCCGAACCCTTTTGGGCCTGCCCAAGTTGTTTGAGATGGCCTAACGTTTCTTTTGTCTCAGCTGTGGATAACGTGGAAAACAAATCCCGGTTAGTTTTGGAGGGAGGGATAGGACAAAATGACTGCGATTGTAACCGTGCCGGTGACCTGTACCGGCGCCGGTGCTGGCGCACGCTTACAGACCAGTCCGCGCACGTTAGCAACACTCAGGAAATCGACATTGTTGCTTCCTTCATGGGGTAGTTATTCAATGAAGCGCAGTAAACCAATACCAGCAAGAGGAAGAAAGCTGATGGTTCAGGCCGCAAGAACCGAGTCCAAAGTGGTCTCCCTTGGTTCGAGAGCCCCTTCATTTGAGGTTAACTTTGATTTAATCTGAATTTTTTAAATTTAAATACTAGGTTATAGGTTGGTGTGTGAGTAAATTATAAATTATTTGTTGAAATTCAGCTTCCGGAACCACTTACGGGGAAATTATGGACACTCGATGATTTTGAGTCGTATCCTGCTTTGCTGGTAATCACTCTTATTTCTTGTTTGGCCTCAGGGTGTGTTTAGTACTACCTTTGTTCCAAAATGAATGAATGGAAAATTTTCAAATTTTCTCTATATCAAGAACAAATTTGAAAAAACTTCGGTCACTCATTTTGGGACGAAGGGAGTAACTCAATTTGAAGCTGGAACTGGAATAGCAAAATGAATTCCGCTGAACTAAATTTATTCTTTCAATTGCAATTCTACGGGTTGGGATTGATTGAGTTGCCAAACATAGCCTTAATCTTTCACACACACACACACACACACACATATTTATATATAAATATACACAACCAAATTAGTTATTTAGTCAGTTAGCTGAAGCTATATATAGAGAGGGTATTCCTCTCTGATGTAATTCATCTTTTGTATTGTACAATTCATAAAAAAATAATATTGAATTTCTCTCATTTCATGTCTTCATTTCTTGCAGTTGCATAAACTTTGAATACAAAAAGTTTACCAGTATATATATCAACTATACACACATAGACAATCCCTGTAGCACGCGTAAAATTTGAACATTTGAAAGTTCAATAAATTTCAGTACCACCCTTTACTTTACGGATGTAAATATAGGTAACTGTAATTTTATGTAATGAGGGAGGGTGTCTAACTGGAAGATCATGAATTTTATATGGTTAGTCTTTAATGATATGGAAGACTCTTGAACTGAAAGTGTCTCAAATTTGTATGCAAAGAAGGTATATATGTGTACTTACTGAGATTCTTTAACTGAATATTTAGATTCCAGACTTTATGTTCCCTTCAAGTGTCAATAAAACTGGACAGAACTTGAATATGTTTGTTGTGGGTTGTTCTCCGGGTTAGTAGTGAAAGCTCTTACATATTTGACTTGTAAATGTGGATTCTTTGAGAGTAACGGTGGAAAATGTATGATTGATTGATTTAATGCAAAAAGCGTAGTGAATTTAGTCATCTATAGTATAATGGTAGTGGTGTGCTACAGTTGTTTGAACAGTAGCAAGTGCCGAAATTCCCATTTTGCCCTCATACATTTGTCCCTTTACCATTTTGCCCTTAATTTTTTTTTAAATTAAAATAAATAAATAATAATAATAAAATAAAAAAATAAGTGTCCTCGGACACGGGCTTAATTAAAAAAAAAAAAAACCGTGTCCTCGGACACGGGCTTATTCTAGTTTAGTGATATTTTTGATGGTCTGTCAAGCTAGAGGTAATCTAAGTTACATTTTAATGGTGGAGTGGACAGGTGATGTTCATATGCAATCACTGTCCTTTTGTTATACACTTGAAAAAGGACATTGTGAAGCTTTCAAATTTCTACATGAAGGTATGATAGTAGCTAATCCCTTTCGCTTGTCACATACTATTGTGTTGGATAAACTAGTGACCAGGGCAAAGGGCTAAATACTGGAAATTTTTGTTCTATGCTGCAGAAAGGGCTTGCTGTAGTTGCAATATCTTCGAACTCTGTAGCTACTCACCCACAGGTTCAGATGACCTAACTATTTAAGATTTTAGATGTCTTGCATCCCTCACATGACTGGTACAACATTTAATTCTTCATCACAGGATGGACCAGATTTCATGGCAGAAGATGCTAAATTGTTCAACTACCCTTTCCCCTATCTTTATGATCAAGTAAGCTTATATGTGGCCTTCTACTCACATTTTCAGTGCAAGCTGCATTCTTACTTCTTCAATGTAGATTTTTGCAGACTAATGCTTTTTCTTTGTGCATGTTGGGTTTCACTTCAGTTATAATTAATTACCCTTTTGGTCAACTTCCATTAGGTATAGTTTTTATTTTTTATTTTTTTTATTTTTTTATGGATGGATAAAATGCATTCTCTTGTTTGCCAGAAAAGAATCTCTTGTTAAACATCTGACAAGATGATCTTTCTTTTAAAATAATCATTCTTAGAACTAATGTGAATATGTATCATAGAAGATGCCATTTAAAAACCTGATCAAAGTGGCTAATTTGGTGCTTAGAGCCAGCGTAAAGCTTTCACTTGATAATACTAGTCAAGATACTGTACCTTCAAAGCTCATGAACTTTAAGAAGAAATGAGATTCACTATTGAAAACAGTCCAATCAATAGACATCATAGTATGAATCTTGACACTGAGCGCACAAAACCGAATAAAACTCTTTAACATTGAGACCAGAGAACCCCCCCTCCCCAAAATATTTGGCCTATCTTGATGTTAAAGTTAGTGAGCCAGAGCCAAACCAATTTGGAATCGGGTGATGGTTTAACGATTTTATCTGCTCATTTGCGACATTGTGCTTTCTGCGTAACTGAAGCTTTCTTCATTAACTGCCTGGCTTTGCTAGATTAAGCCAAAGAAGTGGCAACATTATGTTGGTTGACATTTGAAATCTTCGACCTAAGCTGAGCTAGCTACCGGAATTGAAACTGCCTATGGTGCGATGTTTATGATGATTAGTCCCGCTGGATTTCCTATACAAGCACAGAACTTAAATTTTAATTGACGATTTCCGCTAGGCTCTCTTAGTTTTCACCATTATGGCAAGTAAGAAGCTACAAACAACCCATCAAAGACCATTCTATACCGTTCCTTCATCAAAGCCTTCCTTTCCATTTGATAACCTGATCCCATATAGTTTTCTATTTGGCATCCGTGGTGAAGTGTTAGCCATACTTAGGCGAACCTCAGAAAATTAAACTGATGGTACAAGTAGGGTACCAAGTTCCAACAGGGAGACCTGTAAAATGACCATTCTGCACACGTCATTTTTTTTCTCTAGAACAGCTGATACGCATGTAAGTTACCCAGTTAATATATCGATATGTGTTCCCTTTTCATTCATAAGTTATTCATCTGTTGTAACTGCAGTCGCAAGATGTTGCTAGAGATTTTGGAGCAGCTTGCACGCCTGAGTTTTTCCTTTATAAAAAGGTAACTTTCACTTGCAACAATTATTGATTTTGGTCACTGAAACACTGATGTCCTATTCAGATGCCACTTTTCTTATTCAAATCCAAAGGTGATTACTGCTTTGATATCGTTTTTGGGGAGTCACTGTTGACTCTACGTTATAAGAGCCTACTAATTCAATATTTACGATGCTTTGCATGTATCATCTCTTAACAGGATGGGCGTAGACCCTTTGAGCTAGTTTATCACGGGCAGTTTGATGATTCACGACCAAGTAACAATGTCCGTGTTACAGGAAGGTTGGTTTTTATAGATTCTAGTGCTATTCAAATTACCGATTTCCTTCAAACTCTATTACTTCGTATATAGTAAGTTGGTCTTTATCTTCTATGTACTTTGTGCAGAGATTTAAGTGCAGCTATAGACCTTGTTCTCAGTGGCCAACCAATATTATCAGTTCAAAAACCCAGGTAGCCTTATCTGTCTGTTCATTACTTTACCTCTTATTAACTCGGAGAATACTCCTGTTGTTATGCAATATTATTCTTGCTGGTTCTTCTCTTAAGAAACAGAGTATGTTTTTGCTACTCGTGATACAGCAGTTCACATTTATTATTTCTTATATTGATGATCCATGTGTAGTAATCTTTTTTTTTTTTTTTCATTTGCCTTAAGTGTTGGATGCAGCATAAAATGGCATCCAGAGACATAGCTGTAGCCAGTATGTGATTAAGCTTCCCTGGGTTACTCTGCATTACTCAATGGTTGATTACATTAACTTTACCGTGGCTTTTGACAAGGGCAGTGTCTGATGGTTTTTCATCTGTATGTCATTCATGTGTTTTCTCGTAGTCTTTAAAGCATGAGATGGCTTTGGATAGTGTTATTTGTTTGATTAAATTCATTTGTATAAACTTCTTGCGTATGTAATACATTAGGTTTAAACCACACAAACATTCTTGTTAGAATGTAAAGGCTGATAAAAAATGAAAAATTGATACTGCTGTGGTACTTGTGTTTCTTTCTGGACTACTTCCTCCTGGGTACATCTCTGTTAATACATTATTATACTCCCTCTCTTCCAGTAGTAGTCCCACTTTGACTTTATTTGGCTAATTTGATTCATCTTTGACCAAAGATCGTAAAAAAAAAGATATTTATCCTTGGGATTTTTTTGAAGTAGTGTTTGATAATATTCTTCATATTTGCTTTAATCAGTGAAATTTTATTTCCTAACAATAATGAATGTTCCTTATATTAAGATTTAATATTGTCATAGGTTGACTTTCCAATATCGAAAGTGACTGTTTCTTTTGGTGGACGGAGAGGGTATTTCCTTAATATGAAATAGATTGCGGTAATTTTCATCTTTGTCTGTGGTTTACCGTTTACCATACATTAGTGTACACATCTCATTTCCTTTTCTTTATATCAAACACTGTTTGCTTGCAAACTCAAACAGTTGATTTGTTTTCTTTTCTTCTTTTTTCAAATCTTTCCCCTCTTGCATATACTGTTCATCTTTTCCCCGCTAGGTACATGCATTTCTGGTGGGGCGAGAAGAAACTTTTTAAAGATTGTTGAGGATGCAATAAAATGAAAAGCTCTCCACGTTTTCTGTATTTAATCAAATGTAATAATTTCTCTGTTCTTATACAAGTGTCATTATTGAAAGTTTTGTCTCAAAAAGATTGCATGATATGATGTGAAAACTAGTAATATTAAGGTACATGTGCTACTAAAGAGCTAAAACCCATTTCTCAAATTTCTTGAAAACTGTAATACTGAAAATTATTCTGGGACCAAGATAGTATAACCTTCAAGGTTAATGAAAGGATATGTTGTGGCCCCAATAGGAAAATTATAGGAATATAAGTTTCTCCAACAAGGATTTAGGTAAAACCCATATAAAGGTTGCATGCAGAAGGTGACATATTGCCTTTAAGAGAAGTACAATGGAAATTTGATGATACCTTTTTCTCATAGCCAATTAAATCTGATTGTACTTTATATCCTACATGTGGGGTTGTGATGGATTGCTGTCACATATGAACATGACCAAGAGCAATGTATGTTTCCACGAACATAGAACATGGTTTCTCTTTATCTTCACTGTAATAGATGTTGGAAGGATCTATGAAGATTGATAGTTCATGGGGTTCATCATAATTGCGTGTTCCATTTGGGCACTGCCAAACAGGTAGTGTCACCACCCATGGCCTTCTTTGTCAGTCCAAATCCCCATGGGCTTAAAAGGTACACGTCTCTCTCCCTGGCCCCGGTTCGGTAGCACTTGTACTTTCTTCCTACCCCGCGTCCTTGCATGACTTTCTGAATCAATGTTCATTTTTTGATGAAAATAGTGGAATGTTTTTGGTGCTTAATATATGTGTATTGTACTTTTGATAGTTCACTATGATATCATACTAAGTACTCGTTGGTGAAAATTGGAATTTTAACTTTGTTATTACTGTCCTGAAGAATTTAAAAGCTGCTTCTGAAAAATTTGAGAGCTATTGTGAATAGTAGTAATTTGTACTTTGCACTTATTTTCACAATGATTTTATTTTTGTGTGATTTGACAAATGCTATATCTTCAGTAGAAAAGAAGTGTATCAAAATGTCAGAACTCATAGAAGAATTAGGGGAAAACTTTGAAAGAGAAGTCAAATTAACCAAGTTTAATGAGTATGAAATCCATTAGATAATTCTCAATTCAACTATCTGTACAATTCAAAAAGAAAAAAAATCAACTCAAGGACGAGTTTGGTTAACTATGGCAATTGGGGAGGTGATCTTATTTGAGGTTCATATTGATCTAGAAAAACTAGAGCAATGAAATGCTGCTTTAGGGTTTGACACTGATCCTTTACTAAGAAGCTTTGGGTTTTCATAATCCTCATGCTCGAGTCTGATCTCTTTGAGCATTGCTGTGACATCTTTCATTGTGGGCCGTTCCTCTGGGCAGGGGTTGACACATAGTAAGGCTACACCAAGAACTTGAAGCATCTCTTCTGTTTGAGTGCCGGACTGCAAAAGTAACTGTTGATCCAGAATTGATGTAAATTCCCTATGTTTCCCTCGCAATTCTTTATTTATCCAGCTAACAATATGAGAACCCTCTGGAAAGCGTCGATTAGTTGGCTCCAGTCCTGTCAGGACCTCTAGGAGCACAATGCCATAACTGTAGACATCACTCTTCTCAGTAATCCTTAAACGAAATCCGTATTCTGCAATTTCCAACCAACTGGAGTTAGTATTCTTTGTAATGTACTCTTCAGGCCTTACTACTAGAAGTTCTTTCTAAAAGCGTTGTTTATTTTTTTATTACTCCCTCTGTCCCTAAATGAATGTCCATTTTCAAGAAAGTTTTGTCCCAAAATGAATGTCTTTTTTTTGAAAAAAAATTCACTAGTTATTTTATGCAATTAAAATTAAATGTTTAGAAAGTCGATAACAAAAATATTTATATATCTTATCCATTAAACTATATAGTGTGAATATTTTCAGAATGCCTCTTAAAATTATATTTGGATATTGATTTAGGGACGTAGGGAGTACTAATTAAAAGAAAACTGGGAAGGAAAAAATTACCTCAGTTCGAAAATGATTTGGTGGCCTAATATAAGTCAAGACTTTGATTTACAGGAAGAATCTTAAGCAGATCTGAAAGTCTGATTTTTCTATCGAATTATGTAAATGATGAAGAAGGTTCACTAAATTTTTTAACTGCGTAAAAACCATTATGCTTGTATGTTAATGCACTTTCTTCTACAATTAACATATTTAATGCATTTATTCGTGGATATCTGTTGAGAAATATGTGAGATACAGTCCAGGAATATATACGTACCAGGGGCTATGTACCCGAAAGAACCTGCTACAGTGTTGGAAGCTCTCGACTGTTCTGAAGAATCAACTCGCTTTGCTATTCCGAAATCTGCGAGAAAAGCTTCAAATTGCACTCCGACCAAAATGTTGTTGGTTTTGATATCACGATGGACAATAGGAGGAGTACAATCGTGGTGAAGGTAAGCTAAGCCCTGAGCAGTTCCCAGTATGATATTATACCTTGCATCCCAGTCCAAGTATACAATCTTCTCATGCAGTAACCCAGCCAAACTACCGTTGGTGATGTAATCAAACAAAAGCAACCTTGTTTTACCATTATTACAACAGCCCAGAAGCCTCACAATATTTTTATGCCTTATTGATCCAAGTATCGTCACTTCTGCAGAAAATAAGTCCCTTTCAGGCAGCTCCCCATCCTTTCTTGGCCATAATTTCTTAACCGCAATAATATGTCCCATTGGAGTCTCAACACGATAAACTACTCCTGAACCACCCTTTCCCACAATGTTAGAATCCGAAAGCTTTGTTACGATATCAGCAGCAGAAAAGCTTAGCTTTTGGAATGGAATGAGATTCCATTCCAAGCAATTTTCTTCATCATTCTTAATCATTGAGGCACTGCGGGCTCTGATAGAAAAGATTACTCCAACTGTGAAGATGATAGTACTTGCAATTACACCGAGTACAATAAGAATCACAGTTTTTGTGGTAGATTTCTTGCCATGAATGTTTTCTCTAATGTGGCATGAATTTATGTTGATACAGAGATTTTGGTTACCGAGGAAAACAGAGGCAGGGAGTTCATGAAAGAACTTGCTATCTGGAAGGAACCCTGAGAAATTGTTATAGGAGACATCCAGAGAAACAAGATTGTCAAGGTTACTGATCACCATCAAGCTTCCTGTCAAGATGTTATGAGAGATGTCCAAGTTGGCTAGCTTTGAAAAATTTGAAAAGCCTTCTGGGATGGATCCTGACAAAGCATTCCAACTCAAATTCAGCATGATATCTAGTCCTTCCAAGTTTCCAATCTCATCTGGGATTGGGCCAGTAATTCTGTTGCAGCTCATGTCCAAGAATTGCAAATCCTTGCAGGCACCCAGTGATGTTGGAATAGAACCAGTGATGCTGTTTCCACTCAATACTAACTTGTTCAAGGATGTGAGCTTGCCCAAATTCTCTGGAATGGTATCTGATATTCTGTTCATAGAGAGGTCTAAAACATTGAGTGCCATGAGAGATTCAAAGGATGGAGGAATGGCACCTTGGAGCTCGTTTCCATGCAAATCAACCATTTCGAGCTGCATGCAGTTTCCAATTTCTGGTGGTATTTCCCCAGTGAGTTGATTTTCTGATAACTCGAGAAATACTAAACTCTGCAGCAGCCCAATTTCTGCTGGGATTCGACCAGCTAACATGTTTGATCCCAGTCTTAAACGTGTCAAGCTTGTGCAATTGCCAATATCAAGCGGAATGGCACCAGAAAACTTATTTGATATCAAAAGTAATTCAGTTAAGTTTTTGAGATTGAAGAGAGACTTGGGAACTGACCCGGTTAGGAAATTGTGTGAAAGATCCAAAGCTTCAAGCTTTACATTGTTTGCCATTTCAGTTGGTATGCTTCCAGTAAGCTGGTTTTGCCAGGCAAAGAACAGAGAAAGCTCCTTCAACTTTCCAATAGTTGCTGGAATCTCTCCAGAGATTTTGTTGTTATCCATTTCAAACTGCCTCAGACTGGACAAGTTGCTGATAGATGGTGGAATACTGCCAGAAAAGTTGTTCTCAGACAGAAGAAGCTCTTCCAAAGCTGCTAAATTTGTTACTGACAAAGGAAGCTCACCTGCCAGAGAATTTATTGAGAAATCGATGATTTTCAAAGTAGAACAATTCCCAAGACTGCTAGGAATAGGCCCACTTAGATTGTTTTGCCATAATAATACCCTTTTGAGATTTCTCAGAAAACCCAGTTCATTAGGGATTTCTCCTGAAATTCTGTTCTGGTACAGAAACAAGTCCTCTAAAGCAGAGGAATTGCCAATTGTCCTTGGTATCTCACCAGTGAGATTCGCTGTGTAAAGAGATATAGTCTTGAGATTCTTGAGCTCTCCTATACTATCTGGAATCTTCCCTGAAATTCCCGTATCTGCGAGACCCAGAAATACTAGTCCTTTGCAGTACGATATTTGCATTGGAATTTCTCCATAAATTCCTGTATTTCCACCCGCACGAAATATTTCAAGACCCCATAATTGGCCAATGGACGTGGGAATTTCCCCAGAAAGCTGGTTATCAAACAGTTCAAGCTGTTTAAGCCTTGTACAGTTCCCAATCTCCACTGGAATCCCACCTTCCAAAGAATTTGAATTCAGTGATAATTGCTGCAGTTGAGATAGTTTTCCTATTTCTGGTGGTATTTTGCCTGTGAAAGCATTATAACTAAGATCCAAGGTAGTCAACAATGACAAGTTCCCAACTGAAGGTGGAATAACTCCAGTGAGGTTCCCATTCGAAAGGACAAGAGTACTGAGAAAGTTAAAAGACAGAAACTGGGTTGGAAAGGGTGAATGAAGATCGATAGATGTGATGGCGATTTCCGAAACTGTCCCATTACTGGTACATTTGATATAATCCCATTTGCATGGGTTTTGGTGGGTTTGGTTCCATGAAGCGAAAAAAGTTGCAGAAGAAGAAGTATTGAAGGTTGAGAGCCAGGACAGAAGTAAAAGGCCTTCTTGGTTCAAAGCAGAGATAGCTGGGAACAGAGAAATGCTGAAGAACACCAACAGAAATACGGTAATTGCATTGCATAACATGATGATTTTTTTGCTCTCTCTACTGTTCTCACATTTTTCTAGCATACTCAGTTTTATTATTATTGCATACTCCCTCCGTCCCATAAAACCTTACCCACTTTGCCATTTAGGGCGTCACACTCATAAGTCACACTTTCCTAGAAAGGAAACTTTTTAATACTTTTTTATTCATGGAACCCACTTAACAACTATCCACTTACTATTCTCTACCCCACTTTCTCTCTCCTACCCACTCACAACTCCTACGTTAATAACATTATTCCTTATTTTCCGCGCGAAACAGTGAGTAACATAATATGGGACGGAGGGACTAATAAGTAGTCTGATATTCTATTAATAATTCCATTGAAAATAAGAAGCCCATAATTTAGTGGGGTTTTATTAGATGTATTGGCAGCTAGGGACAAGAGAGGAAGGGATAATGTACATGCAGTTATGGATACCAATACATTTTCATTGTTGGCATGTAGCTTTTGCCTGCTTCTTCTGTGCATGTGATGTTGAGATAAGGTTTTTTATCTTTATTGTGTGTGTGTGGAAATATCACATTGCTGCTACTGCTTCCCATGTCTCCAAATTACTGCATTTTAGGAAATGGTCAAATTGGCTTGAAATATCATAAGGAGCCCCTATTTTTTTACTTTTGAAGTTTCTTTATTATCTTTTCCGTTTTCATTTGTACTGATGGGGTTGTTCATAAAACTTAAAACTGTGAAAGGTATAGTTCACGTAACAGGTTGCCGAAGCCACTTGAAGTCAATGGGGGGCATTCGACCCCCTTGATTTTGGAGTTATATCATTTTCACCACCTTTAAGTTTAGGAAAATAACATTTTTACCATTAAAACAGTTATTTTTGCAGTTTTGGCCCCTTAAGTTTTGGAAAAAATATCACTATATCATAATTTTGACCCCCTTCCAATAAATTCCTGGCTTCTCCACTGCCCGTGTTGTTGTGAATATGGCCCTCCACACCCAAGCAAACCTACAAGAATAATTAATGCACACAAACCAAGCACAAGAAATCAACGAAACAGAAAAGAACACAAGAAATTGTTAACCCAGTTCACCAAATTGATTGGCTACGTCTGGGGGCACTACCAAGCCAGGATCTTGCACTATGTATGTAAAATATGTTGTTACAATGAATAAAGGGGCGGAACATTGCTTTTATATGTGCCCCGGAATAAAAAACCAAACCCTAGCTTAAGCCCAGAAAACGCATTAAGCCCACGAACAAATTTCCTTGGCCGGCCTTGAGGCGCCCGCCTCAAGGTTCTCAAGCGGCCGCCTGGAAATTGCTCCCAACCATGCCTTCCTTCGGAGCTCGGCGCCGCCCAGCACGGCCGTGCGCCCGCCTCAAGCAAGTGATGCAACGCCAAATTTGGTGCACGCGAGGCGCCCGCTCGCCACCCTGAGCGCCCGCCTCATACTCCTCCGAGGAATCCTCCCTTGGTTGGTCTTCTATTCCAACAATCTCCCACCTAGAGATCAACCACATATACGAGCCCCGTATCCGTTCTTCAACTCATCCTTGGTGTCCTCCTAGTGCTCACCTCGATCATGGTAGTGCCATCCTCCTCTCTCATTCTTCAAGCCCAATTGAAGCTTTGCAGATAGCTTCAATTTCTCAAGGTTCACAACCTTTGTCAACATGTCAGGATTTTCCGATCCCAATATCTTCTCAAGCCACAAAGTCTTCTCCTCCAAGAGATGCTTGGGATATAGTGAAACCTTAATTCAATATGCTTCGTCCTTGAATGAAACGCCGGATTCTTTGCCAAGTGAATTGCACTCATTGTCATTTGTAGAGAATATTACCACTTCGCGTCTTTCCAAGTTCACCCAAGAAGTTCTGCGGCCAAACCATCTCTTTACTTGCTTTAGTCATCGCCACATATTACGCCTGCGGTCGGCGAGCCACGATCTTTTGTAACTTAGAAGCCCAAGAAATAGGTACCACCCAATGTAAACACATGGCAGTAGTACTCCTTCTTTTATCAAGATCACTTGATGCCAAGTCCGCATCAACATAACCCGCTAACACCACTTCCTTGCTTGAAAAACATAGAGCCTTACCGGCGGTAGCATTCTTCAAGTATCGTAGGATCCACTTAAGCTTCCCAATGTTGCTTTCTGGATTGCCCGTGAAGCCAGGTGACTACTCCCACCGCATGTGCAATGTCCGGCCTTGTACACACCATTGCATACATAAGACTCCCCATGGTGAAGCATATGGAGTTCTCTCCATCTTGTCACGCTCTTCCTTGTTCTGGCGAGTCCTCTCGGATAGCTTGAAGTGCAAACCCAATGGCGTCCTGTTGGCTTCGCCTCTTCCATACAAAACCTTGCTAAGACCTTTCTCAACATATTCGATTGTGAAAGAACCAACTTGCCCGACTCCCTATTCCGATCAATCCGCATGCCCAGATTTTCCTTGCCTCTCCCAAATCCTTCATCTCGAACCGTTCGACAGCGAGTCTTGACACTGTTTACCTCTCTCTTGCTAGAGCCCGCTATTAACATGTCATCCACATATAACGGCAAGATAATATACCCGTTGTCCGTGTTCTTGAAGTAGCAATAATGATCCGCCTCACATCGATAAAATCAATGTCGTGCATGAATCCGATCAAACTTCTGTACCACATCGCTAGGAGCTTGTTTAAGGCCATACAAGCTCTTAGTCAATCTGCAAACTAGCTCCTCATTACCCTTAGACAAGTAACCCTGCGGTTGTGCCGTGTAGATCTCCTCCTCCAAATCCCCACGAAGAAAGGCGGTCTTCACATCCATCTGTTTCTGCAGCAAGTCATCCGCCACTACTATCCCCGAACCATTCGATAGTGGTCATCTTCACAACCCGGAGTGAACACTTCGGTGTAGTCAATACCATACTTCTGCTGAAACCCTTTAACAACCGGTCTTGCCTTGTAACGCTTGCTACCGTCTGCTTCCTCCTTGATCCTGTAAACCCATTTGTTATGCGGTGCCTTCTTCCCCTTAGGTAGTTCGATCGACTCCCAAGTTTTGTTTGCCTTGATGAGACCATCTCATCATCCATCGCAGACTTTCCACTTGTTACAAAGCACACTACGACCGCCTCCGCATAACATTCCGGTTCCCGTTATCACAACAACAAATAATAATTCGAAGGAGTATACTGTCGGGTGATCCACGCTATTTGGATCTACGCGGCGGAATATCCGGTTAAGGAGTATGTGGTTCATCTTGATGACCTCACGACCATGGTCAACATGGTATCTGCTCCCACCCAGTCTGGAATATCAACCTCTACAACCTCCGGTTCCGAACTAGTGTCATCGGATGCCCCCTTTCTATCCTTGTACAAAACCTGTTCATTGAATACCACATCTCGACTACGAATAACCTTATGGTTTTTATCATCCCAAAATTTATACCCGAAGTCATCCCCGCCATACCCGATAAACGTACACTTAACGGACTTAGCATCTAATTTAGTTCTTTCAATGAGAGTCAATATGAACATAAGAAACGCACCAAATACGCGAAGAAAGGACAGATTTACACCTTGCCACTCCAAGCTTCCTCAGAATTCCATTCCCCGATGGAACCGACGGTCCCCTATTGATCAAGAAAGGCTGCCGTGTCACCGCATATGCCCGAACGTCTTCGGAAGTCCACACTTCAATCTCATACTTCTAGCCCGCTCGTTCAAAGTCCTGTTCATCCTCTCTCTGTACCCCGCTGAGTTGTGGAGTCTTCTTTGGAGTCTTCTCCATACGAATACCATTCGCAGCGACAAATATTCCCTAAACTCGCAGCTCATACTCCCCATATCGTCTCGATCTTAAGCACTTAAGCTTAAGTCCGTTTGATTCTCCACCAAAGCCCTCCACTTCTTGAACACCTCGAAAGCCTCATCTTTCCCCTTCAAGAAATAGACCCACCTTCCTTGTAGAATCATCAATGAAAGTCATGTAATATGACGCACCACCCGGAAGATGTAACGAGATGGCCCCCACAAGTCCGTGTGAACCAATTCCAACTTTGCTTCCCTCGATCCCCTACCTGTCCTTGAGAAATTACTTCTCCCTTGTTTGCCCGAACATACAATCTTCGCGAGATCCCCACGTTGGTTGTCTTGAGCCGGTAGTAGACCCTTGGAACAAAGTACCTTCGTCCACTGTCTCGCTCGTGTGACCCGATCGGTGCCACAAATCGGTATCACCGCCAGGCTGCCACGCCGCGCAATCTTGTCCTTGGTGTTGTTCGCCAAATACAAAGTACCCTCCTTATTACCCCGAGCGATCTCACAATCCTCCTTGGTAATAACCCGGTTCTCTGCGTAGAAAGTCACCTTGTAACCCTCATCATCCAGCGCCCAGCGAAAGTAAGTTCTTCTTCAAACCGGAATGTGTCGAACCCGTTCGGATGTAGAACCTTCCCGTCCGATGCTCCTATTCTGACATCCCCCTTCCCCTTGGATTTCCAAAGGCTCCCCATCGCCTAGATAGACCTTCCCGAAATCACCGGGAAGTGTAATTATCCATCTCTTCCTTATGCCCGCAAGAGTGGAATGATGCCCCGAATCCGGCACCCGTGATTCTAGTGCACTACTAACACTCGAGAACCGATGCATCGTCACCTTCGGCGCCACGTTCGCCTGATTGCCCTTACGATTTGGACAATCCCTCTTAAAGTGTCCCAACTCCTTACAATAATAGCGAGCAGAACCCTTTGCAACCTTTGGTTTGTTCTCCACAACTTTGACCTTACCACTCACAACGTTCTCCCTTGATTCGGTCCTTCCCTGTTTGCTAGTACCTGGCTTCCCTACTAGTAGTAGCCAAAGCCGATCCCGGCACTTGATGTCCCCAACTTCTTCATGCGATTTTCTTCACCTAAAGAAAGTCTTTAACATCATCATACTTCAATTTATTCTTACCTGGAAGGCGTTGATTGCGATCAGCCAGTTCTCCGACTTGCGGCAGGTAAAGAAGCTAGCAACGCACATGCATGAACCTCGTCATCGAACTTGATCGCCACCGCAGCCAATGAATCTATGACATCCATAAACTCATCAATGTGTTTAGCCAAGGATCCTCCCTTCGCATCTTGAGACTACCCGTCTTGCGTATCAAATCAACCTTATTTGCGGCGAGACGGAGTTTCAAATCTCTCGATAAGATAATCCAATAGCTCCTTGGTGGTTGTAGCCTTCTTGGTAGTCTTCGCGATCCACTTTGACAAAGTAGATCTCACCACCCCTAAAGCCTTCCGATCCATGAGTTCCCATTCTTCCCGATCTTCGTCTTAGGTTTGACTCCCTTCGTAGGCTTGTAGAGATCTTTGTTGTACAAGAGATCTTCAATCTGCATCCTCCAATATCCGAAATCGGACCCATCGAATTTCTCCACCGCTTGTTTGTCCTTGCCCATTCTTGATTGCTTGAAACAACTCCCTTGATCCTGAACCAAGAGCTCTGATACCAGTTGTTGTGAATATGGCCCTCCACACCCAAGCAAACCTACAAGAATAATTAATGCACACAAACCAAGCACAAGAAATCAACGAAACAGAAAAGAACACAAGAAATTGTTAACCCAGTTCACCAAATTGATTGGCTACGCCTGCAGGGCACTACCAAGCCAGGATCTTGCACTATGTATGTAAAATATGTTGTTACAATGAATAAAGGGGCGGAACATTGCTTTTATATGTGCCCCGGAATAAAAAACCAAACCCTAGCTTAAGCCCAGAAAACGCATTAAGCCCACGAACAAATTTCCTTGGCCGGCCTTGAGGCGCCCGCCTCAAGGTTCTCAAGCGGCCGCCTGGAAATTGCTCCAAAACCATGCCTTCCTTCGGAGCTCGAGGCGCCCGCCCCAAGCATGGCCATGCGCCCGCCTCAAGCAAGTGATGCCAACGCCAAATTTGACTGCACGCGAGGCGCCCGCCTCGCCACCCCCAGGCGCCCGCCTCATACTCCTCCGAGGAATCCTCCCTTGGTTGGTCTTCTATTCCAACACGTGTAGCACATATCGTGTGTATGTAGGCGTAATTTAGGTGAGAAGGGTAATTGAGTACTTATGCCTTTGGGTCTAATTATACTTCCAGGTTTAGCAATGTGCAGATTGTACAAGTAATGGTTTCTCATACAGAATACTCCCTCCGTCCCGGAATAAATGTCGCAGTTGACTTATCACGTGTGTTCTGTTCTGTTGTACTATTTGCATAATTGATTGTATTACCTTTTGCATTGGGGTAAGGTTTCTCCACAAGTGTTTGGGACAACATTTTTTGTTTTCTTTCCAGAGGATGATCAATTATTCAACTCCAGTTCCTGATATTCCGACTTATGAAAATGACATATCAGCACCCAAGAGCAAGACAGACCACCTAATTTATTTTATTTTATTTTCCAGTAGGCTGTGAAAATGAGGCCAAAATCTTAAAATAAAAAAAAAACGCGTTTTTTCTTAAACTTAGAAAAAACATGTTTTGATTCCCCCGCTAGTGTCAGTGTTAGTGTAACAAAGTGCCAGTGTAAAGAGTGTCAGTGCATGTATTATTAAGTGCCAGTGTTAGTGTAAAAAAGTGACAGTGTTAGTATAACATAGTGTCAGTGTTAGTGTAACAAAATGTCAGTGTAAAGATTGCCAATGCATGTATTATTAAGTGTCAGTGTTAGTGTAAAAAAGTGTCAGTGTTAGTGTAACAAAGTGCCAGTGTAGGGTAAAAAAGTGTCAGTGTTAGTTTAAAAAAGTGTCAGTGTGAAGGGGGCCAGTGAATGTATTATTAAGTGCCAGTGTAAAAATAGTTTTTCCTTAAGCTTAGAAAAAAACGTGTTTTTTATAAGGCCAATTCGAAAATGAGCTACTTTTTATTCCTTTTTTTTTTGGAAATAAAAATAGGTTGCCCTTGTTCTAATGAAAATAGTACTATTATATTTCTCACTTTAGGGCCTGAACTTTCATTTTGTATCAATTTGGGACCCATATAAAAATTCTGTTAGATTTTGGAAAGAAACTATTATCTCTTATCTCTTAGGCTCCGTTTGTTTAGCGTAAAATATTTTTCGGAAAATGATTTCCGGCAAAATGTTTTCCAAAAAATGAAAACGTTTTCCGGAAAATAAGATAAAAATGAAGTTTTTTCCCATTTTCTGGTGCGAAACAAACACCTGAAAATGAGGAAAATGTTTTTCGGAAAACATTTTCCCCCAAACAAACGGAAACGGAGCCTTAATATCTTCATGTTAATTTTTGTATACATTTAATTTTTTTACCCGTCCACGTCACCACCATATCCACAACACCTTCATCTTCTTAAACTAAAGAATTTTATATCAAATATTTATAAAGTGGGCAATATTAGTTGCAAATTTGCATTAACTCATACCTACTAAAACCTTTGTAAAATTTATCACCGATCCAAAAGCTTAAACTGACGAATAGAGGTTCGACAACGAATATCAAATTTTCGCAATTGGTCCCAAGGATTATGGATGGAGTAACCAAACTTTTGTGATGAGTGTGTTCGGGATAGAGAAACGAAGAAGTCGATATGATGTTGAGTCACTATATACACAGCTCAAGAACATGTGATGGGTCGACATCAGATTGCAACCCTCACCCATCGGCTTTGATCCGCAATCTTTTTTTTTTTCTTTTTTTGGAAGCAAATCACTAGTACAAGATTCGAAAACTTCTCCATTAATATTTGGATGATGATCACCCACAAATTCACAAATGTCTCCTTCACCAACGAAAACCCCAGGAAGCTCGTTACTTAAACAAGCTTCCTGCATCAAATCGGATGGAATCTGATATTCCATCATGAACTTCTTGATGTGCATCCACATCAAAAGAACCCGGTGGTGGCACCTCGAGGGACCCACAACTAGTCTCTCTCGACCAATCCTCACCTAGTTGCTCTCCTCCTCGGAGTTCTCATTATTCGAGAACTTAGCAAAAACATCAGCTAAATCAATTTTAGCCGGTCCATCACTTCCATCAAGTGACATATTCACTTGGTGGGACCGAGTGTAATGCGTAAACATAACTTCAAATTATTTGCAATAACAAAACTTATATCTCGAGGAGATTCGTATTTAGTTACTCTCAAGCAAGGTTCTATGAAATCGCTAGGCGTCAGAAATAGGTCTAGCGCCTAGAGCCCCTAGGTGAGGCCTAGACGGGACCTAAGCGGGGCCGAGACTTGGTTATAACTTTTAACATCCTTGTGAATATAGTTGAAAATGTCACAAGAACTCGCAAATGCATAATTTAGATATAAATAATACTCTCTCCTTCCCACCTCAAGGTTTAACCTTTCCTTTTTGGGCCGTCCCACCTCAAGGTTTAACTTAAATGGAAAGTTTTCCATATATTTATATCCTTATCATTTCCATATATTTACAAAAAAACCATTCTCTCTTATTCCCTACCACACATTCTCCCACTCATTCTTTTTCCTATTAAATATTTTTAAGTTTTACATTCTCTCTCTTCAAATTTTCTACCCACTTTAATTAAATTTCTTAAAAAGCGTGTCCACCTCAAGGTTCAACCTTGAGGTGGGACGGAGGGAGTTATAAATTTAAGGAAAAAGTGTACCAAAAATACTCAACTATACACGTTTTGTGGGTGAAATTGTTTATTTAAAAAATAATAATTAAAACATAAGCAAATTTAATACTACTAACAAAATAAATTTCAAATTAACAGATGGATGACATGTTTGTAAAAAAAGTAAGCATAATCAGCTAAAGTGAAAAGAAAAAAGTTAATGATGAATATGAGAAATGATTTATAAGTCAGGGACCTATTTGAAACACGTTCAAACCTTTGAATTTTGATAAAGGATGATCCATCGATAATGTCACTTAAAATCTGATCACATGTGTTGCACATTATCATTTAACGATGAAAAATTAACGTCGTTAGAGATAGTGACTATGGATATGTAAAAAAAAAAAAAGAGGTGAATGTCTTGTTTGCATCGAAAATGAGTTTAGCGATCAAACCTAATAGTTGAGTGATTTTTGGTACACTTTTTCCTAAAATCAAACCTACAAAATGTGTATAGTTGAGTGATTTTTGGTACATTTTTCCTAAATTTAATGCAATTTTCAACTGAAAATATCTGGGCAAAAGAAAGTCAATACAGAGAAAAAGAGAGTAACAAATGTGGGTATGTACATAAAATTCGACTACATTTAAATTCAAAGCACATGTAATACTGTACTTCATATAACCATAATACTCCCTTCGTCTCGTAACAATTTACTCATTTTGTTATTTTTGGTGTTCCGTTGATAAGTTTCACTTTTTCAAAAAGAAAAATTTATAATATTTCGTTATTGATGGGACTTACTTTTCATACTTATAATTCCGATAAATGGGTATCTTGAAAAAAAAATTGTTATGAGACAGAGGGAGTATTGAATGATAATATTTCATGGGGATAGTCAACAAAGAATAATAAGATTGCAAAACTTTTGGAATATAGTTTAATTGATTTAATGTTAAATTATTTATTTTTATGAAATTTTAAAAATAATTATGAAAAATGTTTTTATTGGTGTATTAATAACCATTTTCAAAATAATATAAAGATAATCAAATTTTCATAATTTGCTAATTAAAATTCAACTTAGTTGATCACGTGCGGTATTTATTCCGAGATAGAGGGAGAGGGAGTAATTTACGAGTTTCTAAATAAATTTTAAATTTAAAATGTATTTGTGTACTCCCTTTGTCCCCTTTGAAAGTTTAAAATTTCTCAAAAATTTGTTTCACCCAAAAGTTTAAAAATCCTAAAATGGATTTTTTTATTACTTTTTTATTTGTGGACTCCACATGTCATATTTGCAACAATTATTTACTAACTATTCCCTACCTCACTTCTCGCTTACCCAATTATCTACGCTAACAATATATTGCTTTTTTCTCTTTTTTTTTTTAATTTTTTTTTTTTTTTGAACTTTTGAGGGTGTGATGATGGGAGTACTACTTAATTACCACTACATTCCATTCTTCTTTATTCAAAAGTCAAAGCCTCCTCTAGATTTTCTTTTTTCTTTAGGAATTTCATTAAATTAACTAGGGTTCTGGCTTCCAAGGTCAACCCATATAACTAGCCACACAATAATTGGTTGATGGAGAATCCAAAAGAAGAAGTTGAATTGAATATACTCTTATTTAATTTTAGGTTTCAACAAAAAAAAAATTACTTCCTCCCATCCAAAATATATTTTGTTTTGAAACTTTTCAAAAGTTTTAAGAAATGAATGACCGAAATCGTCTCGAAATGAATAACCGAAAACGTCTCAAAAGCAAATTTGTAAATTTTGTGGTCATTCATTTTGAAACAGAACGGAGGTAGTATGTGTAAGATAGTGAAACTCAATAAATAAATTATCAAAGAAAAACAAAATTAACCGTGATTGAATTACAAAACTGTATCTAGTAATGTTTCCCTACTGTAATGTTGATCGATCCCCATCGATTCCTCTTCACACCAAAACTGCACTTGCGAATATTGCCATCTTCTTACGCGTAATGTATACTCTCAAAAAAAAAACCCGATTCTTTTACCAATTGGCTGCTTACAAGCTAAGGTCAACAGATTGGTCTCATGGCAGAGCCCGAGATGAACTCGGGATACAAACTAAGCCAAACCAGCTCCCTTCCTTTCTCCATTTTACCTTCCCTTTCCTTTTTTACCACCTTTGCCAAACTTTTTGCCCTTCTTCTTCGATTTCTCCTTCATAGAAGAAACTCTGGTTGCTTTTTGCTGCCTTTCTTTACGAATTTGATCCAGATTTTTTACTTCTGAACGCACATGAGCATTTGGAATGGAGTTTTGCTTCATTCCACCTCTAAATCTTCTGTTCTTCCCTCGGTAGTCCTGACCACCTCCTGCAAGTCAGGTTGTTAAGGAAAAATATAAGATCCGTCCCTCAGACAAGTGCCAAAACTGAGTTTACTCTATTCAAACAATAAATAAATAAATAAAGACGACGTATCATTAGATACTTATAATGTGTAACTAAGAAAACAATGTCAATTCATTCTTCTTCTAACTTTGTTTTGCTTAAGGCCCACAACTGCTATCAAGAAACTAATTGAATATAGACCTAGCAATATCAGCTTCCCTCAGGATTGACACATTTAGCACAAGAATAGACAAACATAAGATGATAACCAAAAAAAAAAAACCTATGATGCTCGGATTCGGGTACGAGTGTCTATTCTGTGCTAAATGTGGCTTTTTTACACTAAATTTGGTGTAAAATCTTAAAATTTTGGAGGATCCGAGACTCGGATCCGTACCCATGTAGGACACTCGTACCCGAGTCCGAGCATATTAGTTTGAAGATGGAGATCTGGATCTAAGAATTTACAATTGTGTAGGAGCATATCACAAATGGCATATGAAGATGTGAGTCACAAATTTAAATCCGTCGATTCTTTGAACATCACCTGAGGTAGCTAGATACCTCCAAATAACCGAACATGCCCGACCAGACCCGTTCGCTATAAGCGGACCAAACCGAGAAGTTACTTACGCGAGTCGGGTCGCGGGTAACCTGCCGACCTTGCAGCCCTACTAACAGGCATCCTTTATAGACCCAAAATAGTTCACTAATTGAACATAAACCTTCGGTATTCAGTTATTAAAGATCAGTCATGATAATCTCTAACAGTGCAATCTTGAACATATCTAAACCACAGAATTGCATTGGAACAGCCATGAACGTGCGAGCTCATCACTATTTGCCTACCTTATATACCCCTGCTGTAAATATAGATTTAAAAACCTAAAAGAACCATAATGACCAAGTACCACAGTAGATCTGCTTTATCATACCAATGTATTTTAAAATTTAAAAGGTCAAGTTATTACGAAGATGCCTAAGGGCTTCAAACACTTTATTTTCGGCTATCAAAGATGGTAATCTTTTGTAATTGCACGTCCATCACCACCACACTGTCCATGTTCAATTTAATGACCTCTCCAGCCTTTTGTCCATCAAAGGTTGCTTCTCCAACTACACACTAAGCACCAGTTATATCCAAGTTCCCTTTCACCTCTAGCGAAACATATTGAGGTTAGTAAACAAATTTATCACCATGCTAAGATGGAAAGTGGAAATACAAAGAGAGAATAAGGTGTATGACGTAGGAAAAAAAGAGCATAGCATACTAGATAAGCTATACTCCCTCCGGCCCACTAAAAGTTACACTCTTTACCACTTTGGGTGTCCCACTAAAAATTACACTTTTCTAAAATGGAAATGTTTTAAGACTATTTTATTCAATGGGACCCACTTGCATACACACAACTATCCACTTACTATTACCTATTAGAGATACATAATGATATTGAAGATTCTCCTAGAGCTTGTATTATTTACTTTTCTACTAGGATTATTATTGTATAGTTTCCTTATTTGATGTATCTAAAATAGCTTGATAATCACTCCATCTCTAATATAAATACTTACTTTGTGAATAATAATATTTGAGTGTTTTCCTTCATGAAATTCCTCCGCAACCTCTCCATAACCTTTTCACATATCTTATGCTATAACTTCTACATGGTATCCGAGCTTTTTTTGACCCAAACCCTCCCCACCCCTTCCGCTCAACCAACTTTCCCATGATCACCCATGCTTCAATCCGCCCTAACCCTGTCGACCTAAACTCTACTATCATACTTATCAACCTATCTCGATAAAAAATCAAAATCTCATCCCCCTCACATGGAACCAACCAAAACCCTCTTTTCTTCCTTTTTTTTTCCAGCACATGACTTCTCACCTTCAATGGCCTCTCCTAATATTCCCATCCTCCCTCTCCAAACTAAACCACAAAATCCCTTGCAATCTTCCCTTCTCAACTCGATTTTTTTTCTCTTTTTCCTTTTCATCAGTCTCTTTTTCTCAAACCAAAAAAAAAATGCTTCTGCTATTCGATTCTTCAAATCCTTTTTGTTCTCTCTCCTAAACCAATGTCTCTTCTTCCTCCGAAGAAAAGGCGTTAAATATTATCTTCTCTTTTTCTCTTATGGTACTTTTTAAAATCAATCTTTTGTTTTTTCTTCCACCGAAGAAAACAATTAGACGATGCTATTGTGTCATCTCCTTCCTCTCTTTGGCCACTTCAAATTGGCGATGCTATTGTGTCATCCCCTTTTCGTCTCTCATCCCATCCCTTTCTCTCTCACATAAAATTATTTCTCTCTCTAATTTTTCTTTTATTCTCCGAAAATAATTCATCTATCACATTTTTTTCCGGATTCCTTTATTGTGAGGGATTTTTACAAGAGTACCTCTTCCCCATGGCAATGATTAGTTACTTATCCGCTCAAAAAAAGTCACATACACACATAACTGTCACTGTTACCATGGTAAAGGAACCTTAACATCAGTTGAAGCTTGCCCTTAGAAAGTAAGCCGCTGGCCATTAACCAAAAGTTTATGCTACTGAAACACTCGTGGCACCAAAACATTCGACTGAAAATACACCTTACCAGAACAAGAAAGCAGGAATAAATCTATGAGAGGACAATCCTAGCATTTGGCACATCGCTAAAACAGAATAATACTAACATAAAAATAAGATCAGTCAAATACAGAAGCTTCTAGCACCAAAAATGTATGAGAGAAAGCTGACCTTCGAAAACTGATAGTGATAGACAAATATTAATGCTACTAAAATACTTGTTCAAGAATACAGGACATCAGTCAAAAGTAGTATCAGAAAAAGAAAGATTTGCGTAAAAGTTAACTGAGAAAAGATACAGAAGATATCTACTAGAAGGATAGCCTCTAACGAGCAAAAATAGTAAATAAAAAAGAAGCTTGTAGTCAAGACAAGACAAGTACCTTCCCGCGAAGTTCCCTCAACCCTGCTTTCATTATCATTGAAAGATATTTTATTGTGAGATCTCTCTTTCCACTTCTGATATATGCCCATCTTATGAGCTTTTATTTTTGAACCAGCCTCTGTCTTTATCTACTCACCATGGAAAAATACTAATTAAAGAGCATGATAGAACTCCAACCAACAAATGAAGCAAACTCGTCTTGATGGTGAAAAGCATCAAAATGCTTCATAATGAAGTTGAAACACCATAAGATTGTTTCAGATAGAGCAAACAATTGAGTACATAATGAGTGCATAAGGAACAAATGTAAGAAGTCTTCCAAATACATGTTGAAGATATGATAAAGCATTACCTGGCAGCTGTTACTTATCAAAAAAAAAAACACTCTCATCAGGGCAGTAACTAGAAATATGATTGTCCTTAGTTCACATGGTTGTAACCCCCCCCTAGAACAGCAAAAGAACACACGAACACATAAATACACACATAAATCGCACCGAAAAAAACTTATTTCATGACAAGATTATCATTTTCAAACAACTAGTACTGACTACTGAGGGTGGTTTATGAAACAGCATAGGACCAGAGTTGCAAGGGTACATGAAAAATTTATCTTATCGTGGGAAACATATAAGCTCTTTACATTTACTCGCTGCTGTGCTCAGAACCTGGCTCAATCATTGTAAAAAGCACAAAAGATGATATTCATTCTATAATTTCCTGCAGCCTTATTTCCAATTATTGGCTGCTAGAAAGAACCAAGACCAAGATGCCAACACAGCCTGACACCCGCCAGCGTGCTAACACATTTTATTTTAGAAAGAAAACAAAACATAGAAGCAATTAAACCATAATGCAAAGATAATCATAAAGACAAGGATATATCTATGTACTTAAATATGTACTATACCTTACAGGCCTTACCACTTAATATCAGGAATGAAATGATCTCCAGGTTTAAAATATGCCCTAGATTTCATAAAAGTCTGATTGATGCGAGTTGGGGTATATACCAATCAACAAAATATTACTGCACTGTTTTAAGAGGAAATGCATTTCAGACCAAAAATCTTTACCCACAAGTCCTGACAACCCTCTAAATGATATGTTCAAGCATGTTCTACAAGAGACCCAACTTTAGGTGGCCCAAAAAGTGCCACAATATTCCATATACATGATAGTAGTGAAAGTGCTCAAGAAAGTACCTTTCCACTGGCTGTGACACGATCTCCATTGTTCAACTTGATGAACTTTTTACCCCTCTGTCATCAAACAGATACCCAAAATGAGAGAGAGAACTTTTCTGTGGGTACATTTGTATGTAGGGGGAGGGGTATACAATCACTATTCACACCTTATCCCAGTGAAATGAGGATTTCTGTTTCTGCATTCCTCCACTATCATCTGCAACTAGATCCAGAACAGCAGCATCCAGCCTATTTGATAAACCAAAATTAAAACAAATCCCAATTAACAATAGAAACTTATCAAACAAACAGAAAAATAAACATCACCAATCTTCCATGTCATTCCTTACTAAACAATAGTCAGACATCTCAATTATTCAGCGATTCACATAATGTGTCTACAGGAAACTAAGTGGGTTGGAGAGAAAGCAAAAGAAATATCACCTTGGGGTTTTAAGCTTTGGTACTCAGGAAAGGATAAGGGTAGAAATGGAGTGGGTATCATTATTGATAAGGAGTATATTAATGATGTGGTGGAAGTGTACAGAAAGAGTGATCGAATTATGGGCATTAAACTGGTGATACGTGATGAGATTATAACTATTATTTCCGCCTATGTACCACAAGTAGGGTTGGATGCATCTATTAAACAAGTGTTCTGGGAAGATTTAGAGGAGGTAGTGCAACGAGTACCTAGTGGTGAGAAATTAGTGATTTGTGGTGATCTGAACGGGCATGTGGGGTCTAGTCGACATGGCTTTGAGAGCATACATGGAGGTTTTGGTTTTGGGGAGAGGAATGAAGCAGGAAATAGTATCCTGGACTTTGCGTTGGCATATGACTTGAGTATAATGAACACTTGGTTCAAGAAGAGAGAATCTCACTTGGTGTCCTATAGGAGTGGAGGTAATGCGAGTCAGATTGACTTCTTCTTAGTAAGAAATACTTGTAGAAAGAGTTATACAGATTGCAATGTTGTTCCGGGTGAGAGCACATCAACTCAACATAGACTGGTGGTACTTGATTTTCGAAGTAAGAGAATTTCGAGGAAGAGAAAATCACAGGTAGACCCTAGAATCAAATGGTGGAGACTTCAAGGGGAGAATCAACCGAAATTTGTTGCTAAGATGGTCGATACCGGTATTTGGTCGGATAATATGAAGGATATGGATATAGATTCGACTTGGACTAAGATGGTACATACCATAAAGGAGGTGGCGAAAGAAGTCCTTGGAGAATCTAGAGGAAATGAGTCACCAAGTAAGGACACATCATGGTGGAACGAGGAAGTAAAACAAGCAATAAAGGGCAAGCGAGAATGCTACAAATTATTGGGGAAATGTAGGAACGACGAGAACTATGAGAAGTATAAGAAAGCTAGAATAGATACTAAGAAAGCAGTAAGAGACGCAAGAGCAAAGGTGAATCAAAAACTTTATGATAAGTTGGATACAAAAGAAGGGGAAAAGGACATCTACAGACTCGCTCGTATGAGGGATAAGAGGACACGAGATATTGGGACGGTTAAATGTGTGAAGGATGTAGACCAAAGAGTTCTAGTCGATAGATGGAGTTCGTACTTTGATACCTTGTTCAATGGCGGTCAAGAGCAGGATGTTGGAGATTTAAATATCTCTTCGAGTATGGTAAATCGAGATTTTATGCGGAGAATTCGAAAGAGTGAAGTGGAAATGGCAATGAAAAAGATGAGATTGAAGAAAGCTGTAGGACCGGATGGTATACCAATTGAGGTTTGGAGATGTTTCGGGAAGAAGGGAATAGATTGGTTAACAACGCTATTTAACAAGATATGGAGAATTAACACAATGCCATTGGAGTGGCGGAAGAGTACTCTGATCCCTTTGTATAAGAACAAAGGTGATGTCCAAGATTGTGCCAACTATCGGGGAATCAAACTAATGAGCCATACTATGAAACTTTGGGAAAGAGTGATTGCACAAAGGCTGAGAAAAATTGTGGATATTTCGGATAACCAATTTGGGTTTATGCCGGGAAGATCGACTATGGAGGCAATATATCTTATGAGACAAACCATGGAGAAATATCGGGATCAAAAGAAAGATTTGCATATGATTTTCATTGATTTGGAGAAGGCGTATGATAAAGTGCCAAGAAAGATACTTCTCAAAGTGGGCATTAGCAAAGAAGGGTTTCAAAGAAATATATTGATATTATCAAAGACATGTATAATGGAGTTAGTACTTGTGTACAGACTAGTGTTGGGAAGACTGAAGAGATCCCTATAAAGATTGGAGTGCATCAAGGTTCCGCACTTAGCCCCTTTCTTTTTGCTTTGATAATGGACGAATTGACGAGGTCAGTCCAAGATGATATACCAAAATGTATGTTGTTCGCAGATGATATTGTGTTGATTGATGAGACAAGCGAGGGTGTTGAAAGTAAATTGGAGTTGTGGAGACACTTTGGAATCTCGAGGTTTTAGATTAAGCAGAAGCAAGACTGAATATTTGGAGTGTAAGTTTAGCGTAGTTGGAAGTAGGGAGGCAGGGCGATCACATTTGATGGAAATATTATCCAAGCTTCTGAGTTTTTTCGCTATCTTGGATTCATTATCCAAAAGGATGGAGAATTAGATGGAGATGTGGCTCATAGGATTAAAGCAGGTTGGTTGAAGTGGAAGAGTGCCACAGGGTTTCTATGTGATCGCGACATGCCCAATAGATTAAAGGGAAAATTCTACCGCACAAAGAATTAGGCCTAAGATTGCTACTTCGGCACCGAATGTTGGGTCATGAAACAAAGTGTCACGTGCATAAGATGAATGTGACTGAGATGCGTATGCTTCGATGGATGTGCGGTCATACAAGAAAGGATCGATTGGGGAATGAGGTGATCGAGGTAAAGTAGGAGTTGCGCCCATCGAGGATAAAATGAGGGAAAATCGTCTAAGGTGGTTTGGACACGTGAGAAGGAGACCGAGTGATGCACCTAAGCTAGGAGGCCTAACAAAGGAGAAATGATAAAATGGCGAGGGTAGGGGAAGACCCAAACAAACTTGGATTAGAGTAATTGAAAATGATATGAGTTTACTTGGAGTGGATGAAAGTATGGTGTTGAGAGGGGGAGTGGAGGGCAAAAATCCATGCTGGGGGTTGATTTTTTTTATTTTGATTTGTATGTTTATTTATTTGTTTATTTATTTATTTATTTATTTATTTATTTATTTATTTATTTTGTTTTTATTTATTTATTTATTATTTTTTATTATTTTATTTTATTTTATTTTATTTTTTATTATTTTTTTTTTCACGATGACATATGAGGATTCATGTTAGCCGATCCCAAATTATTTTGGGACTAAGGCTTTGTTGTTGTTGTTGTTATAAGAAGTTCATTCTCTCTTAGTCAACAGCTAATAATCACCACTTAGCCAAATTCGATGCCTCACTTCCCTTCTGGCTATATCTACAAACAGCATTGCATATTCCTTAAACTAAGCATTACAGACAACTCAACAAATTGGCATTTCAGGTTATTTCCAAACTCAACGGTCAACAGATTCAGCCAATTTTGATGCAGTGCGTTCCTTATTGTATTTATAAACAGCTTAGCATATGTATTTTTCTACACACGTAGGTTTTTTCAGGCTGTAATGTTCAATCAAAATCACAAATAGGATATCATAGTAAAGAGGCACCTGTAGAAAATAGTTAAGACTTAAGATGACACAATAAATTTCAGTAAACATAATTCAGGTTTTTAAATTAAAATCAAAATTTTCGTGTCATAAGCATCTACACACCCAAAGAGAAAAATCTGGAACTAGAAAAACTTCAACGAAATTCTAATATTCGCCATTCACGAGTCACAAATTAATCCCTAAAATAATCAGCTTGATTTTGGGTTGCCATCGCCCTGGACACTTGACTTTAAGACTTGTCATAATACCACTAAGACACGAGCCAGATGATACTCCCTGCATCCCCAAAAAAAAGTACTTTCCTTTCTGGTTTGTCCCCAAGAAAATAGTCCCATTTCTAAAAGTATCAAGTACTTTAGTGCAATTTCAATAAGGTGCCATCCTCCATAAAGTTTGACTTGTAAAATGGGACAACTTTTTTGGGATGGAGAGAGCAGTTATTATGCAGACCCATTATTCATTGTCCATCACAAGTCAAATATTTACTGTGTAATATTATAGGAGAACCTTTTGATATACAGTGTCAGTGGCTATGATAGAGGAAACAAGGATCTACGCATGTGAACCCATATTAATAACATCTTTTATTATCACGTTGTTCTCTGCAATGAGAAAAATAAAGTATATTTGAGCCTCATTAGATAGCCTATTCAGCAGTAATAATTTTAGCTGAATCAGATAATAAGAAATGGAACCGTTTATGCATAAATATGTGCCAGATGACTGAAAGTATCATGACAATGTAAAATGAGTGAAAAGCATAACTACATGCCAAATCTGTAAAATTCACAGCATCAATCAATCTTTACCTGTTTGATTCAAAGCCTTGGTTAGCTGCTCTCACTGCGAGGCCCGCCTCAAAATGCTGAAAAGAATTATACCAAGACATAGTACAATTGACATGAACACATCATTACAAAAGCAAACACAACCACAAAAGGCTGGACTTTAGGCGGTGGTCAATGGAAAGAGCATAACTACTGAGATTTGAGAAAACAAATTCAATTATATTCAATGAATGTACTTATTTTCTTTTATAGGTTAGGGGTGTGAAAACATAAGTATATCCGAAAGCAGATAGGTTAAAGCAGACAGTAATAACCTACTTGGTTTATTGGCACTGAACTTATAAAGAACTCGTCATCTTTAAAGCTCTTTCCCTTCCTTTTGGAGCCAGACAAAGCTGCTAGGTTTAACAAAAAAAAAAAATTAAGTTCAATCATAACAGGAAATGCATACATTAACGCACCAAATAAGTTACATTTGTATGTACTGTGTATCAAGAACAATCAGCTTACAAGCAAGTGGTTGGTTAGTTGTTCATTTGTAGCCTGACAATCAAGTCGTCCTAATGCTTCACATATATATTTGAGCTACACATGTGTTTGCGCATGCATGCGTATGATGGGGTACATTGTGAGAGAGGGAAATAGCTTTTATTCACCGTAACCACTAGCAGTTGACTTCAATTGGAATAACATGAATAAATTCAACTTACATTAATTTTTTTTAAAAAAAGGCGAGAGAGAGAGCTAACAGGTACTGTGCAACGTAACATATCGCATCACTGAGTAAAGGCGTACATGTACAAATAATGAGGATCGTGTCACCATAGCAACTAATGTTTCCCAACAAGGAAAAACATCTAACTCAATTGAAAATGATTGAATTTAAACAGCATACTGGGTTGGTCTAGAAACCAGAATCTAAAATTCATCTATGTAGTTAAATGTTGAACACTTCCTATTTTTGGTTTCTCTGAGTTCAGTAAAGAATTGGATTACATTGTGGTGTGGTGGAGATCATTACCATAAAATTACCAAAGGATGCCCCAGTAGATAGAGCAGTGATCTGTTTGGGAGTAATAACCAATGGGTAATGGCATCAAAGGCGTATTTCACCCTGGCACTAGAACTGACGGTCATGCATCTGCCAAAACTAATGATAGAAGACCATGCAGAGTGCTAATGAAAGTATTAAGAGGACACTAACCATGATGGGCAAAATCAGTTTAAAAAATACACTGTACTAAAACAAACAAACAAAAAGTATCTACAGTTGACCATGAAGATCTCATTCATACACATCTATTGCTACTATAATACAAGTATACAACTTAAAAATACTTCATCCGTCCCTAGATGAATGTCCATTTTTGGAGGGAAAATATGTCCATCAATTTTTGGTGAATTTACTAAGCCTCCTTGTCAATCATCATTTTCTAGTTTACACTTAAAATCATGATGCTATCTGGTGAGCTCATTAAAGCATATTTAGGTACATGTTCCACTAAAAATGCTCAGATGTAACTTTTCTTAAAATTCCCTCAAAATAAACTGGACATTCATTTAGAGAAGGAGGGAGTAAATTCTTTTGGTAGTTCAAAATGACATGATCCTTCACTCAAGTTCAATAAGACCCACAGGACGTGATGAAGTGGAGAGAGCATCAAAGTGGACTACATAAAGAACTAGAAACTAGTCAAGACCAACCTTTATTTTCTTTGGCCATTGGAGAGGTGTCGTCCTCAGATTCAATTTCCTACAACAAGAACCCAAATAATCATCACATATCATCAGGTGAACAAAGAATAATAACAAATATTGATATAAGAAATATTGCTCACTTGCAGCTTGCCCCTGGACACATAACATCCATAGTTGTCAAATCATAAGATACCCTTCAATTGTACAATATATCGATTATTATATCCAGCGACACATATTAATAGGATGAATTAGAAATTCCTATGAATCATTCAAATCTTACAATTCTCACAGCGTATCACATGAATCATCGATTTGAAGTAAGCCTGCCGAACCAGTAGAATAGGTTATTTCAGCCTATAAATACTCTATGCGCTCTCTCTCTCACTCACTCTTGTTAGTCGATTCATGTCACAAATATCATTTATATTCAATTTAGAAATAAAGTATAGTTTTCATTTCTTCTGAATCTTACAATATGCTATAGCAATACAGTTTTGGGGGCCTTTGATCCACAACATGGTCAGGATTTGACAATTATGATAATGTCAGTTTCTTTAATTAATCTACATAATAGCAATTTAAGATATTAGCTGCTCGAATGATTGTTTCACTCTTCATTTTCTTTCTTTGTTGGATGAGGTTGATCGCAAGGTCATCATATAATGGGAGCGAGGGAGTAGTACAACTATCTTGATCAAAGGAAAAAAAATACTATTGTGCATGCATGTATTTCTTAAAAACGTTGAAAAGTAAATTACATTATTTATTTCGGAGTACATTGTCAAATAGGACAGTTTAGGAAGCTTACAGATTCACCAAGTATCCGGGAGGGAATGCATGC